>PVHX01008062.1:0-69849 GCA_004024805.1 Geosciurus inauris
GCTCCCTGAGGACTCACAGCTCTGAAGGGCGCCGCAAAGCCCTGTCTACCTGCGCCTCTCACGTCACGGTGGTTGTTCTATTCTTTGTGCCTTGTTCATACCTGTACCTCAGACCTGTGGCCTCCTTCCCCTCTGACAAGGCTGTGACTGTGTTTTGTACCCTCGTGACACCCATGTTAAACCCTTTGATCTACACCTTCAGAAATGAGGAGGTGAAAAAGGTTATGAAGAAGCTCTGGGATCAAATGATGAAAGCTGATGAAAAATAAACCCTGTGCTTAGTGTATTTAGGCAAGAATATTGAGTGATATTTTATAAAGCTCTATTTCCTTTTTGGCTCATCAAAATTGTGATGGTCAATTATCCTGTGTGCCTCAAAATTTTAACTGCCATATAGTTGTCTTCATGAGGTATAATGTGATAATTCAATACATGTAGTGTATGTGTAATAATCAAATCAGGGTACTTAGAATTTCCACCTCCTTTAACTTTATTATTTTTTCCCACTTAGAATATTTAAACTCCTCTTTTCTAATTATTTATAAAACGTACAAACATTTGTGAACTACCATCATCTTCCTGGGCTGTAGAATATTATAACTTATTCTTTATATTAATTTTTAATAATTTTTTCATCTCTGTGATCAAAATGTCTGACAAGCACTTAGAAGATTAAAACTTGATTTGGGCTCATAGTTACAAGTTGTGTCCATGCTGAGCCAACTCCACTTTTCTGGGCCTGTGATGTGGCAGGACATCCTAGTGGAAGGCCTGGTGGAGGAAAGCTGCTCCATTCATGGCAGCTAGGAAGGAGAGAGAGAAGGCAGGAAGGGGCTTGCCTTGGTGACCCACCTCTCCTAGCCACAGCCCACCTACCTACATTTACCCTTCAGTCCATCCATTCAAACTAGGATGGACTGACTAGGCTACTACATCATAATCATTAATTTCCAAATATCCCTGCATTGACCCAGGAGCCTTCGGAGGACACCTCACATCAAAACCATAAGAAAGTGCATTTTGGTTCTCATTATCCAACCTTCTTCTCTTCCCCCTCCTTGTCCACATATTTCCTAGACTCCCATGGCCACTATTCTACTCGAAACTTCTTTTTCAACTTTTTTAGCTTCCACATGGTGAGAACATACAGTGATTGTCTTTTTTATTTCCCTTCCATAATGTTCTACAATTCCTTTCATGTTGCTACCAATAACAAAATATCATTCTTATTATAACTGGATATCATTCCATTACACACACACACTATTACATATGAATATAATATGCATATACTTCACATTTTTCTTTATTTATCCATCCGTTGATGGACACATGAATGTTTATTAGTAGCCCATAAAGAGAGATAGGCTGACATACTTGTCAAGACACATTGGGAACAGTTCCAAGAGACCATGATACTTTAAGGAATGCCTGCGTTGCTTCATTTCTTTCTTTCTTTCTTTCTTTTTCTTTTTTGGTACTGGGGATTGAACTCAGGGGCACTCGACCGCTGGGCCACATCCTCAGCCCCAGTGAGACCCAGCCTCAGGGTCTCACTGAGTTGCTTAGTGCCTCGCCATTGCTGAGGATGGCTTTCAACTTGCGATGCTCCTGTCTCAGCCTCACTAAGTGCTGGGATTACAGGCGTGCACCACCGCACCCAGCTGCATTGCTTCATTTCTTGAAAATAAGAATAAATATAATCCAAATCCAAGTTGTATTATATTCATCTTTATACCAGTAAACTCATAAAATCTGATTTTTAATATTTTATGAAAGGAAATATGGGGACAAAACTGCCAAAGGTTCACAGGAGTTATCCTGTCAGCCTCATTGTCATGTGACACACATCAAGGGCAGTGTTCTTGGTGACTTTTATGCTCTTCATTACAGCCATAATGAAGTTTTATTTTAAAAGAGAAACAGAAACTATACATGAAAAGACTACAATAGTAGAAAATGTCTTTAAAAGTACATTCATCATTATACTTTTTTGTCTTCCTGAGTTTGAGAGGTTAACAAAAGTTCTACTACAGCAATAGAAGACTTTTCACTTAACACAGCCACACAAAGAGAATTGTCACCAAAATCCTTGACAATTGCATCTCTAACATTTCTTCTTGTATACAATTATCTACAAAAGAAAGTGGGAGCAGAGTTGGCTAGAGCAAAAGAAATAAATTTGATAAATCTTGGAAGGTTAAAGCTGAAAATATATAAACACTGAAGTTGTGTTTTAGACATGAACAAAGGAGAAGAAAGCTCTGAAAACAGTTGTTACAGGAAATTACAAGTGCTGTAAGAACAAGTTGTGTTATGGAACTGAATGATAGTGTCCTCAAATCTGGATCATAGAAATACTTCCTAATCAGGAACATAATGAAATACTAACAATTAGAAGCCGTCAGATGCTTTGAAGTCCTAGAGTTAAGAGCTCTAGAATAAGCCATATATCACGGGTATGGCATGATGTTTTTTGAAATATATATACATTATGGAATGGATAAATTGACCTAAATAATGTAAGCCGAACAAAGAAATAATTTATTCCCACAGTGTAGTTTCCATCTTTCAGTCTAGCAGAGGCTTAACCAAGTCTGAAGATGAAGTCGAAGTTATAACAACAGAGCAACAATTGACAATCAAGGGGTCCTGGAGCTGATGTGTTGAGAGGCAGTGATGGGAGGAATGGAGGGACTGGCCGCAACTAGGAGAATAAGTCAGAGTGAGTGCAGATGCTATTAAATACATACGCACATTAGGACTTTATCAGCTCAGGAGCTGGACATCATCAGAACTTCTTCATCTTGAAGGAGGAGCAAAAAATATCACCATTTTCTACCACCAATAAGCTACTATTCTGAACTATAACATATTTGTTCTTATATTTATTTTTTATTTTTATTATGATACCATATATACAATCATTAATTTTTAAAATTAAGACATAAAAATAAGAGTGATGGGCTCCTCTGCTATTTCTCTTGACCAAAAATAAAAAAAAAAAACTGTAGATTTGACAGTATTTTTCCAGTCCTTTCTTTGAAAATGGCACCTGTCTTCACAATATAAATACACACACATGCGTTCACAAGTAGAGACAAAATAATATTGGTATTTAGTGGTTTCTGTTCCCATGAATACTGACACAGTAGATGAAGTATTCTATGTTTTATTAAAAAAGATTCCATTGTGAATAGCCTTGTATTTTACCCTGTGCATATTCATCAGATTTCTCTAAATAAACACTTGTAAGTGAACCAAATGGTTTGTTTTTTACCTTGAATAAATATTGTGGAGTAGCTTTCTGTGATGACTACATCACCAGCAGTATTAGAGAGCCTCTCACTTCTCATTTCTAACAACACTGACAATGTCAAGTGTATTATGAGTCTTTGCCAAGCTAATATATAACAACGGAATTTCCTAGTAACTCTAATTTGGCATTTTCCTGATTACCACTTAGCTAATCATCTTTTAAAATGTTCACATTAACTATAAATTTTGTGTTCATATATTTGCCCATTAATATATTGACTGTTGACTTTTCTTTTTACTTTTAGGAGTGATTTTTGAATATTGCTTTTTTGGCAGTTATATAGACTGTAAATTACTCTCCCAAGCTGTGACTGTTCTTTTAACTGTGTCTTCTTATCATTCAAAAGCAGTTTACTAATTAAATAGCCTCATTAGTTGATCCATTTATATCTCAATCACAAAGTATTTTTTAGCCTAGGTCTTGAATATCTTCTCAAATATTATCGTCTGGTAATTTTTTAAAAGGAATATTTGAATTTGGGATTTTTTCATTTGGAATTTATTTTCATAGTTTTTTAAGGAAGAACCTAATTTTATTTTAAGTCCCTCAAAGAACTCCACATTTATTTACATTACTGAGTCCAAATTCCCACATAAAAGTGTATTTCTTTTTTTGGGGGGGGGGTAACAGGGATTGAACTCAGTGGCACTCGACCACTGAGCCGCATCCCCAGCCCTATTTTGTGTTTTATGTAAAGACAGGGTCTCACTGAGTTGCTTAGCGCCTCACTGTTGCTGAGACTGGCTTCGAACTTAGAATTCTCCTGTCTCAGCCTCCCAAAGTGCTGGCTACGTAAATGTATTTGAATATGAACGGTCATAGAATTCAAGGTCTCACTTATACCTAGGTTTTATTAATTAAGCTGCCAAAAGGTGACAGAGTAAAAGAACACAAAAACTATTTTGCCTAAAATTCTGTAACTGTTTTTTTTTTGTTATTTTTTGTTGTTGTTAATTACAAAATTTAAAAGCAATTTCTTTTTGAACTTCCAAATTTGTTGGCTGTTAGAGACTAATTTTAATAGGAAGATTATTTTCATATTAATGTCCAGCTTGTTATCTTTTTTCTTAGTACTTAAGTGATATGGAGCTTACAGTGTAGCTCAGTGGTGGAACACTGGCTGAGCACATGCACATTCCTGGGTTCAAACTCTGCACAACAAAAGTAACAGTGTTTAACCATGGTAAACTACAGAGTTATGTGTTAAAATAAAAAGAATCGAGGTATAGAGCTTATACTCTTAAAGGTAAAATTTTGGTTGAATAAAACACCATTGTATAATGTTATTTGCATGAAATGGATGAACTGGAGCAAAATATAATTTTTAGCAAAATAAGTCAGATTTAGAGAGAAATGTCCTATGTTTTCTGTCATATGTGGAATCTAGAAGGAAATAAAAATAGAGCAGAAAAGGACTCCATGAAATTAGAAGGGAGAGAAGTGGAGGAGAGAAAGGGGATCTTGGAGGTAGGAGAGGAACATAGGAGAGGTGTTGGGGAATGAAATTGATGAGACTGTGTTTTTGTGTATACATGAATGTACCACAATGATCCCTACCACTCTGTATAATTAATATGCACAAATTAAAAAAGGAAAGGTGAAGGTTTGGAAGGGATATGGGCAGAGCATGCAAAACCAAGAAAAAGATGAAACTAACACAGGTATGCATTCCAGATTCCATAACACAAGAACCTGTGGAATTTGAAACAGGGAGTGTTATGAAAAACAAAATAAAATGTTTCTTTGCATCATTTACATACACATAAATTATTATTCTCTAAAAGCAATGCATATTTCAAACCTAGAGGAGATAGAAAAGCAGAGGAAAGCAGGCACTTTATGGAGAATTAGGAAAGACTTTAGGTAGACATTGTAATATACATAAACATCCTGGGAGGTTACTGTGTGCCAGAGACTGCATTTAAAACTTTGTGTAGATTATGTAGTTTTCACAGTAACACTTTGGAACACATATTACCTTTACTGTTTATACTTACTTTTTTTAAAAAAATATTTTGTTTAGTTGTAGATGAACACAATATCTTTATTTATTTTATGTCGTGCTGAGGATCGAACCCAGTGCCTCACGTATGTGAGGCAAGTGCTCAACCGCTGAGCCATAACTCCAGCCCCTATTGAGGTACACATTTAATGATTTTTTTATAATTATATTTATTTATTCTACTTAGGTATACATGATAGCAGAATGCATTTTGATTCATTGTACACAGATGGAACACAACTTTTCATTTCTCTGGTTTTACGTGATGTAGAATCACAGCATACATGCAGTCACACAAAAAGCTAGGGTATAATGACCATGATATTCTACTGTCTTTACTGTCCCCATGCCCCCTCCCCCCTCCATGACCAAAGTTCCTCCATTCTTCCCATGTTAAAGTAGGTCTTTTTTTTTTGGTGGTGCTGGAGATTGAAACATTTAATACTTTAAAAAGAAGAATGAATGCCCTGGCAACTGCTACATGTGGGTAGACCTGGCTAAGTGAAATAAGACAGACATGTAAAGCAAATGCTGCTTTAACTCTTATGCGAATCTGAAATATCTTAAAAGACAAGCATCAAAGACTTAGAAAATTGACACTTGCTCAAGGACATATTTCTGGCAAACACAGGAAATCAGGTTTGATTCTGGTTGATCTTCCTCCGGAGCTCAGCTCTCATGCTGTCCACTGTCCTATAGCAGCTACACTGATGATGTCACAAAGGGTAACAGGAAGGGCCAAAAGCCAGTTCTGGGTGCACTTGAGGCTGTGGACTTAAATAACCATGAAGGTATTAAGTTACGTCTTGCCTCTCTTCCTGACTCAGTTAATTATCACACAGACTCAAAGGATATCAACATAGATTGCTCTTTAAAAATGATGTGTCAATGTATAACTTAAAAGAGCAATAAAAATTTTTAAAAAGATGATGCATCAAAAAAACTGAGGTTCAAAAACTAGATAAGCTTGATTAATCAATTAACCACATCATGCAACACTTATTTCCTCATTTATAAAATGTGAATAATAGTAACTCAGGACCTGAAGATTTCATAGAGCTGTTTTATAATAAAATTATGCAATTCAAGTGAAAAGGCCAAATAAATCATGAAAATCCATGAAGAAGAAAGAATGAACACAATGGAATAAGATTATAAGTAGTAAAAAAATAAAAGTCTGAGTTGTTTTATTTACAGAAATAAAGTCACTTTTATTCTTGAGTTACCCCTGCAATATCTTATAGAGTCAAGAGCTTTCTCATGGCTATGTTTACCTCTTCATTCCTCAGGGTATAAATGACTGGATTCAGCATTGGTGTCAGAATACAATAGAATACTGCTATGTGCTTGTCCATTGATAAAGTGGATGATGGGCGCATGTAAATAAATATACAGGGCCCAAAGAACAAGGCCTCAACTGAGAAGTGGGCCCCATAGGTGGAGAGGTCTTTGCGTCTCCCCTCTGCACTGAGGGACCTCAAGGTGCGCAGGATCACCATGTAGGAGGCGTTCAGCATGAGGAAGTTCAACAGGCAGATCACACCACTGTTGGCCACCACCAACAGACCAATGGCACGTGTGTTGGTGCAGGTGAGCTCCAGCAAAGGATACAAGTCACATACAAAGTGATCGATCACATTGGGCCCACAGAAGGGCAACTGGAGGACCAGGAAGGGTAGAACTGATGAATGCAAGAAGCTCCCAGTCAAGCCACACCCACCAGCATTGTGCAGAGATGCCTGGTCATGATGGTTGTGTAGTGCAGAGGCTTGCAGATGGCCACGTAGTGGTCATAGGCCATCACTGTGAGCAGAATGATCTCAACACCTCCCAAAAGTGGGCTCCAAAAAGTTGAGCCATGCAGCCCCCATAAGAGATGGTTGTCCCCTCATACAAGGAGTCAGAGATGAGTTTAGGGGCCAGAGAAGAAGAATAACAGGTGTTAATAAAGGAGAGGTTAGCCAGAGAAAAGTACAGAGGGGAAGCCCGGATGGAGCTGGAGGCGATGATTACCACAACCATGAGCATGTTGCCACCAACCGTGGCCACATAAACCATCAGGAAGACCACAGAGAGGGTTCTCTGCACCTCTAGCATCTCTGAGAGTCCAGCAGGAAGAATTCCATAATATTGTAAGATGTTCTCACGGAGTCCAGGGACACTGAGAACACAGGCACAGTGCTGCCTGTGATTTCAAGAAGCATAAGTGACAGAGTTAATTCCAGGGGTGGGATCGTGACAAGCTTTCCTCTGGCAAAGCCATTTCTCTTTGTCCCTCTTAACCTTCCTCTGTTCCAAAGATCTTATACCAATTGACTCTATTAACCACAAAATGTGAGCATGTCTGTTAACTTTAACATCACTGAACACTAGATATTTAAGTTATTGGCTGAAAATAACAACTAAATTATTTCAGTTTGTGATTGTTCTTATAGCTGGAATTGAACATTCAAAGGACATCAATTTTCTAATTAAAATTGTGCATGTCTGATTATTTTCAGCACAAATAAGGTGACATGTGAGAAAACCATGAATACTTTGATTTCCTAAAATCCCTGCCACATTGTAGTCCACAGCTTTCCTTCCTCTTCTCTCTCTCTTCTTCACAGGAGTCAGACCTGCATTCCTCCTGGTGGTTCTTCCCACCTTCCCACTCTAGTGTTGCCCCAGTGAAACTCTTGCATCCCAGACAATTGGGACTGATATAGAATATATAAGGAATTCCTACAAATCAGGAAAGTAGCCAGCCAAGTGAATATTGAACAAACATTTCAGAACAGAAGATGACTAGGAAATATATTAGGAAAAAAGGGAGATCACTTTCTTTGTCATCCAGAAAATATGATGGAGATGCATGATGAATTACCACTGCAGTGCTTCCCCACATGACTGAAATAAAGACTGTCAATATCCATTGTTTGCTATCCACATAGAGAAGTGGCCTCTCTCACACACAGCTGGTAGGTTTGCACATTAGTTTCCAAGTGTATGTTGGAAAACTATTCAAGGTTGTCTACTAATGCTGACTACCCATACAAACCCAGAGACCCCATTCCTAGGCACAAATACAGGAGAAATGTATTAGCTGTGCATTGAAAGACACATTGTAAGTGTTAAGAAAGCATTACTCATAATACTAGAAAAATGGTAACAACCCTAATGACCATCAAAATTAAAATGGATTTTTAAAACTATGGTATATTCACATAATGAACTAACATAACAATGAAGATAAATGAACCACAGGTATATATTCTATGACTCTCAGAAGTCCAACAATGAGACAAAAAACACAGACATCAAGGATTACACACTATGTAATCAAATTGCAATATGGACAAAACTAGGGATGTGTGCTTAGGTAGTAAATGTACTAAGTTCATGTATTAAGGAAAACAAAGAAGTTTTATCAGAACAGTCACACAAGGGAAAACCAATTCAGATTTCAATAGATTTCTCATTCCAGACCATCAAAGCCAGGAGATCCTGGACATCATATACCAATCCCTGAAAGAAAATAGGTGCCAACCAAGAATCTTATATCCAGCAAAATGAAGCTTCAGATTTGATGACAAAATACAAACCTTCCATGATAAACAAAAGTTGCAAGAATTTACAGCAAGGAAGCCTGAACTAGAGAGCATTCTTGACAAAATATTGCATGAGGAAGAAATGAAAATCAATAATGAAAATCAGCAAAGGGAGAAACTACACTAAAGGAAAAGCCAATCAAAGGAGAAACCAAGTCAAGGTAAAAACCAAAAATAAACTAAAATTCATGGGAATACAAACTATATTTCACAATAATTCTGAATGTTAATGGCCTAAACTCATCAATTAAAAGACATAGACTGGGGGCTGGTAGCGTGCTTGCCTAGTACGCGTGAGGCACTGGGTTCGATCCTCAGCACCACATAAAAAATAAAATAAAGATATTCTGTCCACCTACAACTAAAACATAAATATTTTTTTAAAAAAGACATAGATTGGCAGATTGGATCAAAAAAAATAGAGACTCAAATTATGGAATTCACACTGATGTTGGCTCAAGGCTTTGCTTACAATGAAGAAAAGGACTGTGTTAGGAACATCAGCTGAACATAAAAAATTGGTTATTGTGCTGTCCATTGAATTTCTTATCCTTACTCCTCTATAGTAGTATAAGTAAGGAAATTATTTTTCTCTGTTCTTTCAAAATTTTTTCTTTTAGTTTTCTTTAATTTGAATATAGAATGGTGAGGCATTACTTTATTTATTCATCTATTTATATTTGGTTCTTATCCTACTTGATATTCTCTCAAAATCTGTACTTTTTATCTCATTTTAGTTTTTGGAAAATTTTCAGATATTTTTACCTCAAATGGTTTTTTTTGTTCTGTTTTCCTTTCTTCTTTTTGTATTCTAATTATGTGTGCTTTATTCTTTGATATTGTCCCACAAATCTTGTGTTGCTTTCATTTTCTTTGTATTTTTGTTTGGGAAAATTTTAATTGACTTATTATCAGGACCATGGTTTCTTCCCTGGACATAATTTAATTGGTGGTATCAGAAGGCATTCTTCCTTTATATTTCAGCATGTTTGATTTTTAGAATTTTGTTTTGATTCTTAAAATTTCCATTTTCATTAACATAGTTTATAAGTTTTTGCATGCTTTATACTTTTTTAACATTGGAGTATTTAACATTTTAATCATAATTACTTAAGTTCTTTTAACTTGGCAATACAAACATGTATAATATGTTTGAGTTTGATTTTTATCTTCAGATTACATTTTAGCATATCTTCTGGACAGTCTTGTAATTTTTTGTTGAAAACCAGACATGTTTTATTTAATAACAAAAAATGAGGTAAATAGGCCACTGATAGGAGTATTTATTTTATCTGTTGAGCACTTGTCTGGTGTTTAATGCTTGCTTGCAGCTGAATGTACCAGAGGCTTTAAGTTTTCATCCTACACTTTTTAATTTTATCTCACTGACTTTTCTTAAACACTACTTCAGGGAGAAAGAATCTGTGTATTACAACTCTTTAAGCTGTAATTGGTTGTTATACTAGATACTTGTTGTGCAGGTCAGATATGGGACAAATGAGTTTTTCCTAATTTTATCCAGGCAAGTGGGTCTATGTCTGAGGACTATGACTTTCACAAGTGTTTCATCAAAGTATACCACCCACACTGACAAACTTACTCCATTCTCTGACTGCAGCATTCCCAATATTTTTCTTTGAAACTTTGTCCTTAGTTGACTTTGTTTTTAATTCACAATCTAATCCTATCACAGACATAAGGACTTTCTGGAATCTTTAGTGGGAAACTAGTGGGGTATCTAGAAGGAAATCTGTGGAATTGTGAGGGCTTCCCTAAGTCTATAGGACCCCAAGGTTTTCTCAGTCTCAAATTAGTCCATATTCTGTCTCCAGCCATTCTTCAAGATTGTATATACCATACACACAAACACACAGGTGTGCACTCCCACAATATTGTACACTCTTGAAAATAACCATTCCTCATTGTAATATTTCTGCTATCAATGTCATAAAGATAAACTCTGAACTGACTTGTAGCTCAGAAGCAACCAATAAATGGAATGCATTCAATTAAAAAAAAGTTCTGCCAAGCAAAAGAAATAGCAGCATCAAGAAGAAACCTACAGAGTGGGAGAAAATATTTTTCAGCTGCTTTTCCAACAGCAAATTAATATCTAGAGTATATAAAAAATGCAGGAAACTCAGCTATAACAACAAAATACAATATAATTCCTTTGATAGTTCGACAAATAAACAGACACTTCTCAAAAGAAGAAGTACAAATGGCCAAGAATTAGAAGAAAAAACTCTTCAACATATTTAGCCATCAGAGAAATTTAAATTGAAACTCCACAAATTTTATTTCTTGTGCTTTAGAAGTCTCATTAAGGAAGTTGATTCCTATACTGATATGCTGGAGTGTTGGGCCCACTTTTTCTTTTAGCAATTTTAGAGTTTTGGGTCTAATTTCTACATATTTGATCCATATTTGAGCTGAATTTTGTGCAGAGTGAGAGACAAGGTTAAAATATCATTCTTTTCAGTGTAGGTATTCTGTTTTTCTGGAACCATTTGTTAAAAGGCTATCTTTTCTCCAACATATAGTTTGTGGCAAATTTTTCTATCATCAGATAACTGTATTTATGTGGGTTTTTTATTTGTGTCTTCAATTCTATTCCTTTACCTTCATGACTATTTTGGTACCAGTACATGCTGTACTTTTTTTTACTATATCTCTGCAGTATAACTTGGGGCCCAGTATTGCAATGCCTCCTACTTTGCACTTCTTGCTAAGGATTGCTTTGACTTTTCTAGATCTATTATTTTTCCAAATTAACTTCAGAACAGTTTTATTTTCTAGTTCTATGAAGAATGTCATTGAGATTTTGATGGTGACTGCATTGAATCTGTATAGTACTTTTGGTATTATGATCATTTTGACAGTGTTAATTCTGGCTCTCTAAGAACAAGGGAGTTCTTTCCATCTTTCAAAGTCTTCTTTAGTTTCTTTCTTTAGTGTTCTGTAGTTTTCATTGTAGATGTCCTTTGCCTCTTTTGATAGGTTGATTTCCAATTTTTTTGAGGCTATTATAAATAGGATAGTTTTCCTGATTTCTTTTTCAATAGATCCATTATTGGAGTAAAGAAATGCAATTGGTTTATGATTATTGATCTTGTCTCCTGCTACTTTGCTGAATTTATTTATGAGCTTTAAAAGTATTTTGGTGGAACTTTTTGGGTCTTCTAAATATAGAATCATGGCACCAACAAACAGAGATAATTTGAGCTCCTCTTTTATTCTTTGCATCCCTTTTCTGTCCTTCTGTTTTGTAATGGCTCTGGATAGAGTTTAAAGAACTATGTTGGATAGGAGTAGTGAAAGGTGCATCCTTTACTTGTTCTTGTTTTCAGAGGAAAAGTTTTCAATATTTCTCCATTCAGTAAAATGTTGGCCTTGGGTTTGTCATATATACCTTTTATAATGTTTAGGTTAATTTCTTCTATTCCTTGTTTCTCAAGTGTTTTGAAAATGAACTTTGCCAAATGCTTTCTCTGTGTCTATTGAGATAATTATGTGATGTTTGACCTTTACTCTATTGTTGTGGTGAATTACATTTATTGGTTTCCATATATTGAAACAACTTTACAACCCTGGGGTGAAATTCACTTGATCATGGTGCACTGTATTTTCTCAATAGCTAAGCTGTGGAACCAAACTAGGTTCTCTTCAATAGATGAATGGATAAAGAAAATATGATATATATACACATTTGAGTATCACTCAGTCCTAAAGAAGAATAAAATTATAGCATTTGCCAGTAAATGAGTGGAACTATAATGCTAAGTGAAATACGCCAGTTCCCAAAAGTCAAAATAGAATGTTTTCTCTGATATGAGGAAGCTAATCCAAAATAAGGTGCATGCAGATGGGAATTTAAAATGAGAAAAGAAGAGAAAAAGAAAGGAAATAAAAAGAGGGGATTTCATTGAAATGGAGAAAAGATCAACAGAGTAGACCGATCTAGCTTGATCTTGGTGTACTATCTTCTTAATGTGTTTTTGAATGTTGCTTTCTAACATTTTATTAGGGATATTTGCATATGTTAAAAATAATAACCAGACATGGTGGTGCATGCCTGTAATCTCAACAGCTTGGGAGCCTGAGGCAGGAGAATCATTAGTTCAAAGCCAATCTCAGCAAAAATGAGGAGCTAAACCCTCACTAAAACCCTGTCTCTAAATAAAATACAAAATAAAACTGAGGATGTGTCTCAGTGGGTGAGTGCCCCAAGTTCAATCCCTAGTACCCCAAATAATAATAATAATAATAATAATAATAATAAATAAGAGAATATGGGGAAACCCCTAGGTACTCTTTTGTGAATTACTATAGCCGCTATGGAAATAAATATGGAGGTTTCTCAAAAAAAGTAAAAATGGAGCTACTGTATGATCCAGCTATATTACCACTCCTCGCATTTATCAAGGCAGAATATTTTGAAAATACATGTATATCAATTTTTACTGTAGCATAATTCTCAATAGCCAATTTATGGAATAAGCTTAGGAGTGTCCATGAACAGGTGAATGGGTAGAGAAAATTACACACACAAACACACACACAGAGTAGAGTTTTATAAGTCATAAATAAGAATAAAATTGTGCAATTTGAAGAAAAATGTTTTGGTCTCTGTTTTTGTCAGCTATTTTGCTGCTGTGACCAAAAGATCTGACAAGAACAATTATACAGGAAGAAAAGTTAATTTGGGGTTCATGGTTTCAGAGGTCTCAGTGCATAGTTAGCTGGCTCCATTCTTTGGGGCTCAAGGTGAGACAGAACATCATGGTGGAAGAGTGTGGCAGAGGAAAGCAGCTGGGGATGTGTGTGGGGGACAGAGAGAGAGAGAGAGAGAGAGAAACTGCCCTCACCAGGGACAAAATATATACCCTAAAGGAAAGCCCCCAATGACACACTTCCTTCAAGCACATCCTACCTACCTTTAGTTACCACACAGTTAATCTCTATCAGGGGATTAATACACGGATTGAGTTAAGGTTCATGAGTAAAATATTTTACTTTTTTGCATTGTCTCACACATGAGCTTAGGGAAGACATCTCATATTGAAATCATAATATAAGTGGAAGCCAGAGGGGAAGAAGCAAAGCAATCTCATGAAAGTAGAAGATAGACCAACAGACTAAAGGAAGGAGATCAGAGGAAGAGGGAAGAGGTGAGGGCAAGGGGTGGTGTTGGATGGTAAAATTAATCAAATTACAGTATATGCATGTGTAAGTATGCCACAATAAAACCCACTATTCACTATAATTAAAATGCAGCAATATGAATTAAATGAAAAAAAAATCTTCAAAGCTCATTATGTTCTCATTTAAATACAGTTAGTTAAATACAGTTAAATACACATGTATAACTGTATTTAACTGAGAACATAATGAGAAATAGAACTTTAAAAAAACTTTAAATTAATTCTTTAAATATAGGCTGCTTTGCCATCATAACATAAAATGATGAAGATTTTCTTAGAAATGTTTTTCATTGCTGTTGAATTTCCACTATAAATAGACTGTATAATTTGGAGGAATCTTCAATACCAGTAAACCATATTTGAAAACCTTAATTTTACTTGAATCCTACCGACATAATTCAAAAGTTAAACTTCACTATGAAATAATTAGCTCATTATTTCCTTATAATATTTTATACTGTGAATTCATAAATACTTCCTGTATCTACTCTTTATAAAGTGTGATGATTCTCAGTTATTGTAGTGTTAGTGTATCATCTTAGCTGTGTCAACTTGCCAAATTGCCTCTTTGTGCTTCTGTGGAAATACTAAAAGTGCTATATCATTCATGAAATTAAAATATATGTGTTAAAATAAAATTGTTTTATAGTTTATCATTTTAACAATTTCTAGCCAGTTTAAGGAATGTTTAAGATGAAAAGATAAAACACAAGAAAGAGTAGATATTAATGCCATTTGATTTTTGGTCATTAGAGAAAAGAAGAGAAGAGCAGTTCAATTAAAACAAAACAAAATTTAACTGTGAACGAAAATCAACTGATCTGGAGATGTTTGTCTTTTGGGGAGTGCAATGGATTTACCTGTTATGGACTAAGGTTTTAGGGAAGGTAATATAATAAGGAAGAATTTTATGAAAATAGGGGTATTTAAGATTGACCTTAATTATATTAAGAAAAAGAAAATTTTCTTCACCATATTTTAGATATATATATTTGTATGTATGTATATGTGTATATATATATATATATCATGTATATGTATATGTATGTATATGTATATATATAGCAGCCTTGATAGCAGAAGAGGAAGATTATTAATGCTTATAATGAATACATAAAGATTCATTTCCTGCACAGACTTAAGACTACTTTCTAAAATATTTTTGGTCACTAACCATAAAGCCTATTCTAAATATTTAAAATTATATATTTAAAACAGTTTAAGAATTAAATTAGAGAACCCCAAAACAGTCAAAGTTATGAGAGTTTCTTGTTACTAGATTTGTCCAATAATTACCATAGAGATTGCTATTGGTCTTGTCCCCAGTTCTCTCAAGTGCTTTTAAATACATCTCCAAAATCTATGTACAACTTCTTCAGGAACCTCTAACTTCTGCATTTAGGTAATTGGTCTTGGATGCTCATTACTGCAAGGAAGGAAGAGAAAGCAAAAAGGCTCATATGCATCTAACGTTTCTCTTGCAGCATTGTGATATAGTTCTCATTCTCGTTCTGAGTACTCACAGAGTGAATTTTTAAGATACATTTTTTATTTTAAATATAATTAGAAAGCTAGATACAAAGCATGATAACTTTTTCACTGCATTTCTGCTTAAGATATCTGCTTCTTATTTTGAATTAGAATTTAGACTTTTTCATTTGTTGTTAAAATTCAAGAACAAATATATTACTTCAAAAACTGATTGGAATTGAATGAAGACAAATGTGTTTTTATTATTTTCGTCTCATTTTACGTCTTCCTCTGGTTTGTTTTTCTTGCATGCCTGAGTCATTATAGAAGTTATCATTTTGAAAAATCATTGCATCGAGTATGCTTATTTTCCTGTTATACAAGAACATTTTTCCTATAGGTTAAGTATTATAAAAATATAAATGGTTGGCAGCTAATTTTTGTCATATTTAGATTGTTCTAGCTTGTCACCATTTTTCATTTGAATAGTTTATCAGACAGTTTTAAGTAATCTGTTCTAACAGAAAATTGACAATGAGAAGATTGTATCAAAGTTCTAGTTTCCAATTTAGGATTCTTAGAGGGTGCAAAGGAAGCTAAGATAAATTATTGAATGTTTTTGTTCTGTTTCAGATAGAAAAGGAACATTAAAAATTATAAACATTTGAAAGTGTCATCAAACAAATAAAATGAGCAATAAGTAGAATAAAAACAAGAAAATTATGGAAACTATTGATTTGATTAATTAATGAATTATTTGACTTTCTGTAGTTATTTTGTGGGGCTGCAGATGAAATCCAGGGTTTGTACATGCTAGGTTAGTGCTCTGTCACTGAGCCACATCCCTAGCCATTGCTTCTTTAATTCCTCAAGAAGAAATTGATCCCAATAAAGTTTGGAGGGAATTTTTCCAAATTAAATAATGGGTGTGACAGATGAAAGGAAGATCTCTGTTCCTGGTCTTAGAATATCATAAATTCCATAAAATTTTGGCATTAAAGTTGAATATGGTGTTATAGCAGAAAATTTCGGTAGCCACAATTGAGGTTCAAATTATATAATAAATGACTATTTCTTTAACAAATGTAGAATGTGTATATATATAAACATAGGATACATAGGTATATATTATATACATATATATGATATATTTATACACTTATTTAACAATGGGATAATATAAACTATGAAATAACCTAAGTATAATATGAGATTGTTTTCTGGAAGTCTTTGATTACATTATTCTTATTTATAAAAGAGAGATTCCCTAAAAATATGATTTTAGAAGTCTTCTCAAATAAATGTGTTAGCTTGATTTCACTTTTGCCATCTGTATGTAAAATGAGAAATCCTATTATATACCCTATATCCTGGTAATTAACTTTTACTAGAGTAGATGTGAAAGTAGTTTAAACTTCTGTAGAATCTGTACTTGCTGGCATGCCAAATCTAATGAAGAGAATTTATATAGTGAGCTTACTTGGTCTTAACAATTTTGAGAACATTAATACTTTTAAAATTAAAAATAAAGGAGTTAATTTTAGTTAGTTATTAAAATTTGTTAAATTTAGATATTTTTACCTATTTTATATGAACATTTTTATTTTCATAAGAACCCTATGTGTTAGATAACATTATCACTCTCTGATATATGAAAAAACCCAGGCTCAAAGAGTGATGTAAACTGCTTAATTATTCTATAGGGATAGACTATATATTAGAATTGATTTAGTCTAAAGCAACACACTCACCCACAATGATAACTTCCCTCTCTACCTCGTGGATAAAATTACTAGTTATGTTTTAGGAGTTATAGGTAAATCTTGTTTCCTAAGAGGACAATTTGTGTATATCAAAGAAATCAAGACAACTATAAACATCACAGGTTATTTTTTTCCTTTTGCATTCCTTTGTAGAGAAATGAAATTTATTGCAGCAGAGATGATTTAAATATGATAGTTCTTCTGCTCAATGCACACATATCATGCTGCAGGATGTGTAATACATCCTGGGAATCCAGCATTTAAAGCTATAATAAAAGCTAGTGTTAGTTTGAAAAAAAAGGTCAAACAAGAAAAATTTATAAATTGAGTCAATCAATGTCAGCTGTAAAATTTCAGAGATCAGTCATGGAATTTATTCAAATCATATTAAGAATTTAAAAGTATACCAAGAGTTTACTCTTGCTTATACCAAAATCAAATTCAGATATAGGTGTAAAATGAGATACACATATAAGTATATTTCCTTTCTTTAAATCAAATAATTGCTATATAAGTATAGGGCATAGGAATGTATCTGCCTAGGTATTTTACATTTTTTATGGCAATTCATGAAATATAATGTCTAGGTATTAGCGTTTATATCTATGTTAATTTAAGTAATTGAGGAAACAATGTCGTAACTAGTTAGCAACCAGTTATGTAAGGGTTTACAGAATTCCAACAAAAGTAATATTGAAAGAATATATTACTTTAATGTTTACTTGTTAATAAAGAAATCAAACTACTCTGTTTTGATTATATTCCTTTAGACATTACTTCCTTAATTCCTCAGATGTACATGTTTTCTTTCATATGTTTTCCTATTTATTTATAATCACACAGGTACTCATTGGAACTCCTTAGTATTTGTGATTTCTTGAAACAAAATTGTTACCATATTTTTTATCTCTGTGTATCTCATTTGTTTTCTATTCAACAATATTTCTTAATGTTTTATATAAATTATATGTGCTGTGTAGACCCACTTAAGAAATTTATTTAATTTTCTATTATTCTGTGATAAAATATATCACAGCTTATTTCCCCATTCTATTATTAGCAGGTATTTAGATCAATTCTCTTTTTCAATGTGAACAAAGCTTCAGTGAATTTCCTTACAAATTATTTGGGGGAGTTTTCACTAGATCAAATGCTTATTCTCTAAACCATTGTCACATTTTTATATATAGGCTTTTAAATTTTATGTTTACAAGGCTGACAAGTGAGACTATTATCTCAATGTTGTTTAATTTTCATTGCTTTGATTCTAATGAGTGGGAGAATTTTTATATATGCCATTATGCCCTTATAATTTTCTTTCTGTACATTATCCAAATTTTGCTGTTTTACCAAAATTGAGTGACTTAGATTCATATTGTAGATATAAAATAAATATTTATTATCATTTTGTCATTTTGTTTGATAAAAATTAAAAAGGTTTATTGCTTTGCTGGCAAAGGAGAAAATCAAGGGACTCCTGTCCCAAAGGCTGTGGTTCTGCCCATCAGCAGAAATGGGGGGCTTTTGAAAAGGTGATCCAAAGACTACATTCCACAGTGTTTTCTGTCTGAAGTTATGATTTACTTGTTAATTAGGGAGATAGTCATTTCTGAGATATTCTCATACAATCCCCAAAGTCTGGGTTCCTTCCTTCCCATGGTGGCTGTGAACTATGGAACAGACAACTGTGTCTAGGAATGGGAAGAAAGGTAATCCTGTTTCCTTTGAGATTAGGGAGGGGAAAAGATGAAAAGATAAAGAGAAAGAAACATGTCCATTTTAAAAATAAGTTGCAGTGGCAGAGCAGCAAGGGATACATTCAAAGCACAAAGTAGACCACTTTTTTTCCCCCACTGTCAATTTCTTCATTTTATTTTATGGAAAAATTGTGATGATATCTCCAAGTTGCTTCCTGCTTAAAGAGGGTAAATTTGGAGAAAGTAACCCAAGGTGCTTGTTCTTTATCAGGTAGGGCATGGGTAGTTAAGGACATTCAGCATTAGACAAGTTCAGAGGTCCACAGAAGCAGATGTTGGGTGACTGGAAAAGCCAAACATAGGGCAGGGATCATGCTAAAACAACAATAAACAAGATAGCAAAGCATCACTTTTTTGTAAACTATTAGCAGAAAAGCAATTACTATTTTAGCCAGTCTCTGGAAACCATGAGGGCAGTAACTCATAATATTATCAATGAAAAACATAGAGTTTATCATTGTAGGAGGTTAGAAAGATTTGTAGATATGAAATCAAAACATGGATCTGCTCTTATCTATCAATCTAATTTTCTTGCATTTGTTAGGTTTTATTACTTGAGGAAATTAAGTCTTAAAGGAATTAGAATTTGTACCTATTTTGAAGTCTTAAATAATTACTTTGTAACTGGTTAAACTGTTACTTAGGTTATAACAATATAGTTGACATCCTGAATATATGGGCCTATATGTATGCATCTGAGAACCACATCTGTCATAGCCTTGTCTATGTGTTATGTAAAAGTTTATTAAAAAAAGTTTATGCAAGTTAACTGGTAAGATAACCAATAAGTGCTCTCTTTTATAAATAGTATTTGCCATAGAAAGGTCACATTGTCATTTCAAGATTTGTGTTATAACTATTTGCTTTGACTAAGTCAATTTCTGATTAACACTGTCTCCTAAATGTACAAGAGATTTAAAGCTATTCTTTGAGTTTTGTTAACACATACAGACCTGTGAATATTGTTACCATACAGTCTGGATTCTAAATTAAACTTTAAAAGTTAAACTCAGTTAAGTGTAAAGCTTAGGAGAGCTCTGTGCCAAGTTGGTGTTCTCCAGACTAAAATCATGTGTCACCAAAGTTTCATATTTGTACAAAAATAGCAAATTTGTTTTCTATTTATTCCTGTCATTTGGTGTTTTATAGCTGATAAAGTAACTTGTTGTCAATATGTTATACATACAATTTTGCATTACTCTTCACACTGGAATTGAAATTTAAATGCATTTTTGGAAGATAATAAGGAAAGCCTGATTTGTTTAAAGGTGACACTGTAAAACATGGAAGCATTCTGCTACTTCTCTACAAATACTTTTGAAAATACTTTCTTCATATGGAATTCTAGCATATATTATATTTAATTGTAGTATAGATTTTATTATAATATTTTGCTTAATATTAGTTATAGAGCAATCCAGTATTTTGAGGTGTCACTTAAACATAGATTAAATCCAATGTATTTATGTGTTTATTGCCTGTGTTTGAGTTCTGTCATCTGTATTAAACATTTCTTTAATTGTCATACATTTTTTAATATACTTCAATATTTGAAAAATATTGTTATTTATGTATGCTGAATATTGAATAGTGCTGAATTTTGAAATGTACTTTTCAAATGTTACTAAAAACTTTGTCACAATTTTGGTTTTAATTATTGACTGTATTGGTTAATTTGGGACAAATTAATTTTAAATACATTCACTCTTCCTAACCATAAAGGACAAATATACTTACTGATTTTAATCTTTTTATATTTCCAATAAAATTCCATGTTCAAGCACAAGTTATCATTTTCAGAGATGATATAGATTAAAACAGTTTTCAAGCTTTTACTCAAAAAATTCACATCACATTTCAGGTTCATTGCAGTTAGACTTTTGCAACACTTCTAGAGAGCACCCTCCCCCCCAAAATTAAGAAATTAAATCAGAGCCTGTTAGCTTTAGGTTCATACACGGGCTTTGAATCACAAGTCCTTAAAATGTCTAAAGTCTTATTGAAAATCTCTTTTATATCAAATGTGATTTTCCAAAGACATTTTTATAGGAACCCATGCAGTCCAAAGAGTATGGTTTCCTTGCTGTTCTAATTCCTTATAAGCTTGCTAACAAATTTTCCTCAATGAGTAGGATTTATTTTTTATAAAACCAAGTCTTGAGTTTAGCAGTTGTGTGATACATTTTAGATCAAGTTACTCCAGGTTGCAGAAAGGAAGTAAGAGATGTAGTGTGATAATTCACATCAAATAAGTATGTCTAGTTTTACTGACATATTCCAGGATTTGACAATGAACATATAGTGAGTCCAGTGAAGAAAAAAATGCAATTCAATTCAGAGATCCAAGGTACTCAAACAAATGAAGCAAAGAGAATACTCTGAATGCAAGTGTCTGTGCAAGTGTACCATTGCAAAAAGAAATGCTAGAATATCTGACCACAGGACAAACATGGTGAGAACTTGAGAACTCCTGGATGAGACTGGAAAATAAACTGTGAAATAAGGTAAAGTCTAGGAAGCAATAACCATTATGGAAGCCCAGACAATGGATCAGCACTCTTCTCCAAAGATTGGTTTCTTGTTCCTCCTTTCCCTCCATTTAAAAATAATTTTTTTAATTTTAAGTCCTAAAGGCAATTTATGAGATTGTTATCCAGAAGTTTAGTATTTGACACAATGAGTTCACTGAAGTATGGCATCACTAAACATGATCAACTTTTAAATTTATCAGTTTAAAAGAATTAAGAATGATATCTCTCCTGCCTTTGAAGAATAGACAAGCTATTGACTTTTAAAACACCCTGGAGATTTCAAAGCTATTATTAAGCTGTAATACTAAAATGTCATCTTAAAATTGAACAAAAAACTCTGCTTTGTGTTTGAAGTATTCACCTTGTTGTTCATGATAAGTGTGATGGTTTGGAATTCATCACAGTCACAATTAATTGATTATCTCTGCTATTATTGTTACTGTGATCTGTCATAATGAACTGTGCTCTATTTATGAGTAAAAATTCTATGTACTGTGTCCATCTCTGTACCCCTAATGCTAATTATACTGGTTGATTCATAACAAACAATCAATATATGTATTTGCTGAACCAACATATGATTTTGAAAACAAATTGATAATTTCCACTGGTCTAATGTTTCAGGGATATTATCCTCTTCCTTTAAATAATCAAACCCATGGAAACAATGGAATGTGAAAACATTACTGAGTTTATTCTCCTGGGACTATTTAGTAATGAGGATGTGAAGGCTACCTGCTCTGTGATATTTTCACTTTGCTATCATGCAATTCTTTCTGAAAACTTGGCCATTCTTCTCACCATCATGGGGAGCCACCTTAGTGAGCAACCCATGTATTTCTTCCTCAGCTACCTGTCCTTCATGGATGTCTGCTTCACTTCCACAGTGGCCCCCAAACTGATCATAGACCTACTGGTTCAGTGGAGCACCATCTCCTTCAGTAGTTGCATGTCCCAGATGTTTTATGCCCACTTCTTTGGAGGCACTGAGATCTTTATCTTGGTGATCATGGCCTATGATCGCTATGTAGCCATCTGTAGACCCCTTCACTATGTGGTCATCATGAGCAGACGGATGTGCTATATTCTTGTGATGGCTTCTATTATTGGAGCCATTATCCATTTGCTGATGCAGGTATTGATTATTATTCAACTTCCTTTCTGTGTCCCCAATCAGGTAGACCACTATTTCTGTGATGTTTTCCCCTTGTTGAAGTTGGCCTGCATGGACACCAGGCTCTTGAATATTACAATTGTTACCACCAGAGGGGTGCTGTCCATTTTGACCTTTGTTGTCTTGGTAATTTATCACATCCTCCTCCTCTTCACCTTGAGGACTGGCTCATCTGAGGGGCACTGCAAAACCTTCTCCACCTGTGGCTCACACATCACTGTTGTGTTCCTACTATTTCACATGATAATTGCCCCTTTGTTCATTCCTCTCATCTACCCACTGAGATACAGACATGAGGAATGCCATGAGGAAAGGGTGGGACCCAAACAAATTGTTTGAAGGGAATTGAAACCTCTGGTGTTGAAGTCCTTTTCCTGATCTCATT
Source organism: Geosciurus inauris (assembly GCA_004024805.1). Taxonomy (NCBI): domain Eukaryota; kingdom Metazoa; phylum Chordata; class Mammalia; order Rodentia; family Sciuridae; genus Geosciurus; species Geosciurus inauris. The sequence continues at coordinate 23,196 of PVHX01008062.1, forward strand.
TTCTACCCTGAATCAATGTCAGTAAACACAAAAGTTGCAGAGAGATGGTGGGCATCATCCACAGTGAGAAGAGATAATCTCCGGCTGCTTTCTTTCTGTCGCTTTACATTTCTGAGACTGTACACAAGAAAATGAATCAGATGATCTCCAGGTACTTCCTAGCTCTGATAGTCTAAAAGTTATTCTGTCCTTCATAAACCAAGACAAAAGGAACATTATGTTACTGATATTGATTCAAATTGGAAACAGTGCATGGCTTGGCTGTTGTGCCTCTCTAAGGAAACAGGTATCTCAACTGGGACATTTCTTATAGATACACAGATGAAGAACTTCTTTTCAGTTGATAGATACAGAGAATGAAGAACTTCTTTTCAATTTTTTAATTGCAATTAAAAAATAAAGAAACGTAAAAACATGTAACTTGTATAATTTAAATCTGTAACAAAGTAAGTTTCAAGTAAGTTTCAAGAATAGTGCAACACAATGTAGTTTTTCTGTTCACATTGTAATAGATGGAAGTTATTGTAAGCAATCCTTCATAACCTATATGTGATATATTTTATTAATCAGAAGTTTCAAATTGAGGTAATGCCATCATGAAATTGATGAAATACAAACTTCTATCACTCTCCCCACACATACAGAAATATCAATTTGAACAACTGTCAATATACAAATATCCTTTCACAAGAGTTAAAAATACCAGCTGTTTATAGAACCTGAGTGTAGCACAGACATTAGAAAAGATGAATTGGAAGAACAGTTTTACCTTATCAACATCACCCTTTTTCCCATCCCCAGGCATGAAGAGAGATACTCTCCTAGTCAGGAAAAAAGAGAGAAATGAGCCCTGCACTTTGCCATAGACCACTAAGCAAGGCCTACCTCAATAAAATCTAGTGTTGTGCAGACTCTTATAGCACCAGATTCTAGTCCCAGTACCAGTGGACTGAGCCTCTAGCTTACCACAGCACCAGAGGCCCAGACTCTAGGCCTTCCTGGAAGTTCTTGGGAACAGCCTCACCATTAGCCCAACTCTGGTGGCCCTCAACTCTAAACCAATCACACCAAAATACTGTCCTTGGCCCCAGGCACTTGAATGGTCCCAGGACCCTAGTCATTAGGCTGGTACCCACAAACTCAGTCTCAAGCAGACACTTTGGATATAAGCTCTAAGCTGGTACCAATGTATTGAACTTCCAATTCTGTCCTATTGCCAGGCTAGATTCTGCAACCCAGGATCCAAGCTTGTCCCACATCCCCAGGTTGGCCCCTGTGACCCTATTCATCAGGCCATCACCACTGTATGAGAGTCCAGGACAAACTCTGCAGATACAGATTTCAGAATGGTACCCATAAACTGAACCGCCAAACCTTACCTTGTGCCAAACAGGGTCCTATGATCCCAGGTTCCAGGCCAATTTCTGTTCCAGGATAGCCTCCTGATCTCAGGCACCAAAATGGTGCTGTGGATACAGGCTCCATGTCTAATCAGTATCAGGCTGGTCTGTATGTTTTTAATAAAGCCTTACTTCCTTTTCTTCAAATATTCCTTCATTTACTTGTTTATCATTATATGGATGATATATTACTTTCAGTACAAAACTTCACATATGAAATTCTACAAACATTATAGAAAGTGTTATTACAGTCAGGACTCCATGTTGCTGAAGAAAAAAAATACATCAATTTTCTATTAGCTCCTTGAGACATACACTACTTCAGAAATATTCAATTTCTCATATCCCAAATTTAATTCTTTCTTCTAAATGTTCTTTGGTTCATTTACAACAATTTTTAGGACATCTAAATTGGGCACATATTGCCATAACATATGGCTGAATATGAGTGATGATTTGTTGGACATTGAAAGGGGCAGAGCATCATAACCATAAGAAGCTCTTGGACACCTGCTCTTTACTTCCTCATATTCCCCATACTAAGATGACCCTTTGAAGAGGCCATGAACAAGGTCATACCATAAGAGGTATTACTGTAACATCGGCACTGTGTCCATTAGCCCTATAATTAATTGGCTGATCATTTAAACAAAGAGATAATTTAGGTCTACTTTCAGTGATTTGTAAACATGCTCCAGTGACAGTAGAGACAAACTCTGCAATTCACCTTTCATTCAGAGGTTGTTGAGCTATAACATAGGGAATCACAATCAATTGAGCAATAGAAGATGCTTTGGGGAGACTTAAAAGCATATGATATCACACTTGAATATATACTGTGGGGCTATAATCAGAGTCAACAACCCCAGGAATGACAAATTTCCTCTCCTTAGAACTATGAAAATGAGGTAAGATTAACCCAAAAGCATGTTTAAGTAGATGCCCTTGAATTTGAACACCAATTTTATATATTTCCCCAGGAAGTCATATTTGCATGTCTTCAGTAATAATTAAATATATTCCAGCTCTCCCTTTAGTGGCATGAAAGGATTTGTGGAATGATATCATTCCACAATCAATATCATCAGGCTCTGTCTGAACTGGAAACATTTGTGTCATGCAATCTTGGGGGAGTTGGAAAAATGGATTCCCCTCCTTTTGGCCTGGGTTTGGGGGGTGATCCAAAGTGGGTTTTCCCAACATATCAGTAGAGGGATCTTAGGTGTAAAGAATCCAAAACCATTGTGTACATACAAGTGTTTTAATTTGAGCAATGGCAGTATCAGACAATTGAGCTTGCTGATGTCCTTGTGCATTCTCCTTAGCTTAGACATGAGCCAAGTCAGAGTACACTTGTAAAATCACAGCGTTCTGAGCATGCGAAGTAACCATTTTAACTAATGCTTTCCAATGAGAAGGAATTAAGGTATATCCTGTTCCCAGCCGCCTGATCATATTCAGGGTAAAATTACTATTTATGTCACTTTCCTGAACAGTGCACTGAAATTATTTGAAAGCAGAAAAAGGTAATGTTCATGTTCCTCTGGCCATTGGAATTTAGCCTAACAGGGCAAACAGCCAAGGCTTGAGCCTCTTCTTCTTCTGCAGCTTTCTGGAAACACTCAGCCAATCCAGATCTGACTGGCTGGCGGGGGCCGGCCGGGGTTGATACATATAGTGGTGGAGGAGAAGATGGCTTTGAAGGTAGAGGGAATACTTTAGTGAAGGATGCTGTGGCAGCCACTGCTAAGGGAGGGGGAGTTGGTATGCAAGGCAGAGGGTAAGGAGCCTGAGGTGGCAGTGGAGGTGCCTCCATAGAGGCACTACTGGAAGAGATCTAACACTGGGTGGAGGAGGCACAGCAGGGATCTTAGAAATAGCACCATGACAAATAAACCAAGCCTGCAACACAAGGACAGGAGCTTGTGGTTCCTCATAAGCTTTTCACCTATAACTTCCCAATGTTTTGGAAGAACCCTTTTCTGGGTATCTCCACCAGCAAACCAGCAAGATCAGCATTACTTACAGTATGTCCAGCCTTGTGAAGTAAAAAGTAGAGCTCTGTCCAATGAAAATGTTGAGCATCCGAGAGTTCCCATAGTTTACCAGTAGGGATAGGTACCAGCTGATGAAAGACATGCATCAAAGCCTGTTCCAGGCAGTAAGCTATCCCCTTTAGCCATCAATACATCCAGAAGGGTCTCTTTCTTGGATGGATTCATTGCTCTAGGTTGTAGCACCAGCTGTAAAGAAGTCAATAGGAGACACAGAGGCAAGGTGCAGTGGCAAAGAAGAAAATGCTGCTCATCTGAAATGCCAACTTTATTTATATCAATAGATTACCTTAGGTCACTGGCATCATTAGTACATTACAGTGCATTGTGTCATTAGGCAGGTTACAGAATCAGCAACATTATGCAGCTTATTTCTCAGTTACATTCTGTCATTACAATATTCAATATTAGGATCTTTGTGTAGCTTTCAAAAAAGTCCATTGTTTGAAGCTACTGTTAGATGGGCAGGTACAGGAGCAGCAGAACTTGGTGAAACATTGTAGTTATCTAGCAAGGGAGTGTATTCATTCCCAGAAGCTATGTGCCTGAGATCAAGGTCAAGGTTGATTAGGCTATAACAGAGAGCCTCCTCATTGAGGACATTGCTATAGCAGCTAGGTATTCTATGCTTTTGCACAGAAATTTTCCCAGTCATTGAACATCTCATACTTTGTATAGAAACCTTCCCGGAAGCTAGGCATCCTGTACTTTTGTACAGAACTTTCCTAGACACCTAGCATGCCACAGCCATGAAGTCATCAGAGACCGCAATCCCAAACATAGAACACCTACACTCATTCTTTCTCCTTTTCTACATAGAGTCAATTCAAACTAGCCAGTGTACATGTACACATGTCTTTTCCCAGGGACTCTTCTGTTAAATCTGTTATTAGAAGTTAATTTTTTTTCTATTCACTTCTAGTTTAATCCAAACTAAGAAGAATTCAAACCCTTCATTCATCTTATGTTATTGGAGATAAATCTCTTGCTCCAAACTCCCTCATGGCATTTTTGACTTCTGCATTCCCTGGTATGTAAATCAGAGGGTTGAGCAATGGTGTTCCAATGGTATAAAACACAACTATCATCTTATCCATGGGAAGGTGGTTGCAGGCCATGTGTATATAAATATGTATGTAAATATGCATGATGATGTGAGCGATGCAGGTGGAGAGGGCCTTTCTCCTCCCTTGTGCACTGTGGTTTCTCAGAGAATGCAAGATGATGGTCCTACAGTTGGACACAAGGAGTAGATTGTTAATATATGTGTCTGTACAAACGAGTTTCAACAAGGGTTACAAGTCACAAAAGTAGTGATTTATTTCATTGGGACCAGAGAAAGGCAAACTCAAGGCAAGAAAAATCTGAGCTGAAGAATGCACACAGGACCCCACCCAGTCCAGTCACCAACACACTACAGACTCTGCGGCTCATGATGCTCATGTAGTACCAGGGCTTACAGACGGCCACATAGTGCTAAACCGTCATGAGGATGAGAATGAACATCTCCAGGCAGCTAAAGAAATGCAATGTAAAGACTTGGATTATGCACTCAATGAAAGAACTGGTGGTCTTTGCAAGGCCATCCACAATTGTTCTAGGAACTGTGAAAGTAGAGAAGCAGGTGTCAGATAAGAATAAATAGAAATGGAAGAAGTACATTGAACTGCCACGTGCCTGACTGGTCTTAATGGTGGTGATAATCAGAAAGTTACTCAGCAATGTCCCCAAATAGAAAAGCAAAAATATGACAAATACTATTTTCTTCATAAGTGGATCTTGTGTCAACCCAAGTAGGACAAACTCAGTCACATTATTGTTCAGTAGCATGATTTCATGAATGAGGAGAAGGGGCAAGTATAAGATGGTTTATCTACAGAAGAGAATGGATTTCATTTATGATGTGTTCTTTTAAGTTATGGAATACTTTGAATAAAAAAGTTAATGTTGTTGGATGTGGTGGCACACGCCTGTAATCCCAGCACTTAGGGAGGCTGAGACAGGAGAATTGCGAGTTCAAAGCCAGCCTCAGCAACGGTGAGGCTCTAAGCAAATCAGTGAGACCCTGTCTCTACATAAAACTCAAAATAGGGCTGGAGATATAGCTCAGTGGTCGAGTGCCCCTGAGTTCAATCTCCAGTACCAAAAAAAAAAAAAAAAAGTTAATGTTGCTGTGTGTGGTTATGTGATATTCAAAACAAATACAACATTACCCTCTGGGTAGCCTCCAGATATGATTTCTTAATAAGTCATCTCACCATTTGATTCCTCAATTTTTAGGGACCACTTAGTAGGATATTATTTTTAAGTAAATACATGAATATAATGCTTTCCTACAAAATTCTTCAAATACAACTCTTTGTTATCTTTGGCATAATTCTGAATGATTTTTCTCCTTAGATATTACCCCATGTTGTTATTTACTTTATTTTTTCCATATTAAAAAATATTGGCAGTATGTTTGCATGGTGTAACACTTAGCATTTGTGATACATTTGATTGCCCTCGGAATTTTATGAAAGAAACATACAGTCACATACTACTCTCAAACTCATATAATTATTTTTATATGTACATCATATATTTATTAAAGTTAGTTATCAAAATATGTATGATTTATACCTACATAATATGTGCTACTTCTCTGCATATTTCCCACCATGTATGCCAGCTTGAAGAGAAGAATCATTTGATCTTATCAATGACTTTGTTCAGCCTTCAAACATCTTTATGACATTTAGTATTTGACATATAAAAGGAACTGAAATGAATGCTTTTTTTTTTTGGTTTGTTATAGTTCAAAGATCCCAATCCTATTTTTATTTCTCCCATTTCTGAAAAGCAATCTTAGAGCTTTCAGAATCCCAAAAGACATTAACATAAAGGGGGAGTTATCTTAGTTGATAGTTAAATGTTTTCATGGTTCAGGTTTTTAATTTAATTTAGATATGAAAGGGCTATGTGTGGTGGTTACTACAGGTCAGTTGGTTAGGACCAAATCAGGATTGTAACGTCCCCAACCTCACATTCCTGAAGCACAATAGAGAAGCAGAAATGACAGGGGATCCATTTTAAAAAGAGACACAGTAGTTAGTAACCGATTTCATACAGTTTCTTTCCATTCTTGTCATACTCAATGTTTATTTACCTTTCACATGTCACTTTATTTTTTTTAATTAGTGTATTTAGTTGCATTTCAAGTCATAGTACATATATAGAGCTCTGTTTTTCCAATTTTCTGGTTGCAAACCAGATAAAGTCATGCCATTTGTGTCTTCATACATGCATCAAGGGTAGTGATGACGATCTCAATCAATCATCTTTACTGTACCATTCCCCTTTCCCTCCCCCTTCACTCCTTCCTTGTCCAGAGTTCCTTCATTTCTCCTATGTTCCTCATTCCCACCCTGCTTATGTATCAGCATCCACTAATCAGAGAGAACACTCGGCATTTGGTTTTTTGGGATTGGCTTACTTCACTTAGCATAATGCTTTCCAATTCCATCCATTTGCCTGCAAATGCCATAATTTTATTCTCTTTTATTGCTGAATAACATTCCATTGTGTATATGTACCACAGTTTCTTTATCCATTCATCTATTGTAGGGCATCTGGGTTGCTTCCACAGTTTTGCAATTGTGAATTGTGCTGCTATAAACATTGAAGTGGCTGCTTTACTGTAGTGTGCTGTTTTTAAGTCTTTAGGGTATAGGCCAAGGATATATGTCACTTTAAAATAAAGTTTTTACTAGTACATTATAGTTGTGCATAACAGTGGAGTTTATTTTGACATTATCACACATGAATGGAATATAATTTGGTCCATTTCAGTCCTCAGTACTTTTTCTTTCTCCCTTTCCTCCCTCCCCTGCTCCCCTTCTTCCACTCTACTGGTCTTCCTTCTATGTATTTATTATTTTTAAAATTCGTACTCTGTAGATATACAGAAAGGTAAAATTCTCTGTGCGTATATTCAAATATATACATACACTCCTTTTAACAAAGATTTATTTTTCCAAATTTGGAAAAAGCAATATTATCATGAGCTATCATGAGGCAAGATGACGTTTGAAGGAACATTCTGTAAAGACAAAAGCTGAAATGCTATGTATTTAAATAAAATATAGAAGACCCATTTAACCTATTCTCTTCTCCATATCTCATTCATAATACCAATATATTATTTTGTAAGATATGAGTTGATTAAAGTACATACTATAGTAGATGAAAGTGATCCAAAAGTCTACTTCTACTTATATTTTTCTCTCCCTTTGTAAATTTGGGAGAGAAAAAATACTTGAATACACCTTTCTTCAAATCAAGAGCACTGTTGGGAAAGTGTCTGATGTAGTTATTTTGAGATCAAAACAAAACCCTCTGTACTATACAATCTTGGGCGGAGGACCGGAATCCTGACACCATAACAATTACAATAAGGAACATTCTGTAAAGACATAAGCTGAATTTCCCCTGTATCTGTTCATAAAAGGATTTATCTCAAACATTGACACTTGAAAAATAAGTAGGCACTGAAAGTAACATGATGTGAAAGTGCCTGTCACATCATGGTTTTAGCTATCCTATCAGTGTGTGAATATGTGTGTGTATGAATATATAAAACTATTATATATATATATAAACATATATATATATTTATGTATATAACATCATTCTCATTAGCCTATCTATTTTCAGGAAAAGCTTATTTCTTTTATACACTTGTACATACACTTTAAGATAAATTATGTATCATAAATACATATGAATTATTTAACTTTTAATGCTTTTTGATCATTTTAAAAACATAATCAATAGTATCAAAATGACATTAAGTTTCTAGTAACATCTGTGGCCATGAAGCCTTCAATCCTTTTATATTCCAGGTAAACCATTGTACATTAAACATGTATTTCTTAATATCTTTCAAAAGCTTTTCTATGCCTTCAAGTATATTTCAAGGATTTGTTTGATTCTTAAACACAGTTTATTTTATAATCTGCAACACTTTTCAATAAAGAAAATAGGAAAAATAGTTTTCAAATCACCAAATATTTCCTGAAGTATGTTATCATCATGTTAGGGTTAGCTGCATTGGAAGCATACTGAAGGTTAAAATATATATCTCCTGAGATGTTTATGATGGGAATATAAAGAATTCAAAAGTTAAAAACATAGAGTATAGGGTGTCCAAGCTGATCTTGGTCTCTCCTTTCCAGAAGTGCCTTTTAATTTCCATCTGGTTAATTTTAGGATTTATCTTCTGAGGAAGATCTCCAAAGCAGCTTTTAATAATTGTATTATGATGGAAATTCTCACTCCTGCTCTCTAAAACATTTCTTTACAGCTTGTAAAATAACATCACATATTAATGGTTATCACACAAGCTTCCTTCCTAGAGTAAGAGTGTTGTGTTCCCAGGATATTATTCTCCAAGTTCCAAACCATCACCTGTACAATGTAGGTGTCCTCTAAAAGTTTTTGAATTAGCCATTGTTTACCACTTCTGAAATGCAATAGCATTTATCACTGTTGTAGTACTACCCTGATTATCAATTACAATTACATCATTAACTTACTGGAGCTTTATATCTATCCTGTATGTGGAGACATAAACATGGTGCTAATTTATAAAGCCAGGAACAAAACAAAACAAAAAATTAAGATTGATTTTAAATAAATTGGTATATTAACTCCACAACTTGAAGTAGAATATTTTGAACTTTGGAAAGTTCACCATGTTGTGATATATGACATTGAGGATGTAAAACTCAAAATGATCATTTTAAAGTGTTTGTAGTGTTGTTATATTTGTTTTGTTTATCAAGAATCCGTTCCCCTAAAGAACAAAGAAAGAGGTTTTACATATTATCCTGATATTAATTCATATTTCATGTATGTATGTGTGTGTATATACACATAATGATTCGGAGACAAAATGACATCAGAACTAGGCACATCCTGTAATGCCTGGTACAGTGGTGCAGACCTTTAATCCCAGCTTCTTGGGAGGTTGAGACATGAAGATTGCCAGTGTGAAACCAGCTTGTGCAACTTAGGGGGAACCTATGTCAAGATTTTATTAAAATAAAAAAGATTTGGGATGTAGTTCAGATGTAGAATGCTCCTTCCTTCAATCCCTGGTATCATAAAAAACAAGCATCAAAAAAAATACATCACCTAAGAACTAATGTACTCACCTCAAATCCTCAGACAGAACCAGCCAAATTCACAATGGAAAAAATTGTCAAAATGACATTAATAAACATATAAACTGTTGGCATGGTGGATACCAGAAGTGCTGAAAGCAAGGGAGGCAGCATTGTGTGGACAGCAGAGGAGGGTGGAATACAGCATAGGGGTCTCCTGTGATTCCAGGCTACAGAGGGAGACTGCAGCGAGGAGATCTGCTGCTCCTCGGGCCACTCTCTCAAACTACCCAACCTTCCTGAATTCAGTCTAATACATCTGGAAAATCTTTACACTCACTTTATTTCAAGGCAGAATTTCCCATTCTTTGTGGGACAGCTGGCATGTGCTCTCATGATGTTTTATCCTCCATAATCCAAATTTCAGAGTAATATAATCTACGCTCTTTGATCTCCTTACTTTATGAATACCATGATTCCTGATCACTGACCAAGAGACAACATTATGAGCATCTTCTTAATGTTCGTTGTCTTTTCACTTGTTTCATTGTAATTATAAACTTTAAATAATACAGATAATATCATTTTTATCCTCACACCGAATTCTACATATTTGTTCTTCAGTCTCTGAAAATATATTATTAATTCAGTAGAGTTAAAAAAAAACTTTCAGTTTAGTTCACAACGTTTATTATTTTATTTTCCTATTTCTTGAGTCACACACTTTTGTTATAACTTCAATGCATTAATCACTTTAGTAGCTAAATATCTCAAGGTTTTTAACTAGCACATTTAGGAATCTCATAGTGTTTTATTTTAATAGCCAAAGGAAACAATACATTTAAAAAAATTTAGAATGTAACAAGTAAATACTCTTAATAAAAAGAATGTAACTTTTCAAACAGAAACTAGTGATGAAATGAAATGCGAAGTCCTGATACACTGAATCCATTCCTTTGCCCTAAAAAGTTCATGAAGAAGCCTAATACTTTGTTAGAAATCTGTTATAGAAGAAATTAAACACAAAGAAGTGTACATTATTTGTAGATGCACACAAGTTTGAACAGGTGGGCTTTTTATAAATGTCTTCCTTCTTACCAAATTCATATGCAGTGTTGTGAGATGTAGCTCACAGGCAGCAATGCCTGAACTGAGCTCTCAGAAGAATTATGAGCCAGAATTAAGATTTCAGGGATGGGCTGGGGTTGTAGCTCAGTGGTAGAGCGCTTGCCTCGCATGCGTGAGGCCCTGGGTTCGATCCTCAGCACCACAAACAAAGCAATAAAATAAAGATATTGTGTCCATCTACAACTAAAAAAATATTAAAAAAAAAAAAAAGATTTCAGGGAAGCTCCTGTCTATGGATCAAGAGCAGAACTCATCAGTAAGGAAATCAAGTGTAATAATATTAAGTTCCAAAGAGTAGTCAGGGTGGTGGAAAACAAAAGACTAAAAACTCTATTGAAACAAGATTATTTGAATACTCTATCTAGCTCTGACACACAAAAAAATGACAATATGGTCTAGTAACTAAAAAACTTAGGAACCCCCAAACTTATGCAATGATAGTAAGATATATCTATAATATTCAGACATGATTGTATTTAATATCTGTACTCATTCACCAAATCAGAACAGAATAAGAGATGGTCCACAATTCATCCCTGGCTTTATGATGTAGTTTTAATGTGCCACAGCTTTCTCATGGCATTTTTCACCTCTGCATTCCTCAGTGTGTAGATGAGTGGGTTGAGGAAGGGGGTGCCAATGGTATAAAATACTGTCACCATCTTATCCATGGGGAACGTGGTTGGGGGTCGTGTGTATATGAATATACAGGGACCAAAGAACAAAACAACAACTGTGATGTGAGCCGTGCAAGTGGATAGGGCTTTCTTCCTCCCTTCTGCACTGTGGTTTCTCAAGGAATGCAGGATGACAATGTATGAGATCATCAAAAGCACAAAGCTGCTGGAACAAATTGCCCCACTGTTAGACACCAGCAGCAGATTGATCATATACGTGTCCATGCAGGCGAGTTTTAACAAGGGCTGCAGATCACAGCAGTAATGGTCAATCGAATTGGGTCCACAAAAAGGCAATCTCACAGCCAAGATAATCTGAGCAGTGGAGTGTATAAAAGACCCTATCCAGGCAAGGACAATCAAGATGAGACAGACCTGCCTCCTCATGATCCTTGGGTAATGCAGAGGCTTACAAATGGCCACATAGCGATCAGCAGCCATGAGGATGAGGACAAAGATCTCCATGCAGCCAAATAAGTGCAGTGCAAAGACCTGTGTCATGCACTCGTTGTAGGATATGACTTTCTTTGTAGAGAGAGAATCCACAATTAATCTAGGGGCTGTAGAAGTGGAAAAGCAGGAATCAGCAAAGGACAGATAAAACAAGAAGAAGTACATGGGGCTTCCAAGTGACTGGCTGCACTTGATGGTCACAATAATGAGCATGTTCCCCACTACGGTCCCCACATAGAAAATTAAGAAAATTAAAAACACCATTTTCTGCCTCAGAGGATCCTGTGTCAATCCTAGCAATATGAATTCAGTCACGTTATTCTTTTGTTGCATCATCCCTGCTGATGTGGGGCATCACAGGTTGGAAACTCTCAATCTGCAAAGGAGAAAAGACGAAAACGTTAAATGAATACTAAGCATGCACTTTGAATATGAATTATCAAACATGAAGCCAAAACTTCCCAAGGCATTATCATTTACATTTTGTATTTTTTTCTGAATAAAATTGAATTTCTAGAATTTACTTAATGCATTTACCAATTATATATGAAAATAAGGAAACAGAAAACTAATAAAAAGGAAGGGCTTCTTCAAACAAAGTATGTATGATTCTATTGGATTTGGTATAAGAAGATAACTATCCAAGCCCAATGTGTTTTATTAGTTTTCAGTAAGGACCTATCAATATTAGGATGACATTGCAAACCTAGAGAAAACTTATACAATTTTCTTCAATAGCCTTTCACATTATTTGAACCTAGTGCTATCATTAAAATATATAGTATTTTGAGCACTCTTGTGGTGATTGTTAAATATTTGAGATTGTCTACCTTAACCCATTATATTCCTTTGTCCTGTATATATGGCACCTATAAAAAGTTGAACTTAGTAATTTTGTAGTTGTGCTATAAAATATAGGTTTTTATAGATGACCTATATGTATGATTGAACGTAATAGGTTAATAGGGCCTAAGCACAGAGGTAGGGGGAAGAGCGGAAGGAAAGAAATAATAAACATAGCATTGTGTGACAAATTAATCAGTCTGGTCTAACAGCACTGAACATTTTAACCTCTTGACTAATTTTATTTCCTTAACAGTTACTTCTTGAATTTTCTAGGTAGTTTCAATTGAACTTCAGCTTTTATTTTAAAAACATTTTTCTCTTTTAAAATTATACTTTTTAATAAAAGTTAAATTTCTCCTGTTTTAAACTTTTTTCTGATGTCTTCAGCAAGTTTTCATATGGTATAAGTAGACACTGAGACTAATATGTAGAAAAAGAGGGAGAACAGCTTACACAAATGAAAACATTACTCTAAATTTCAAGTTTATGAGTGGCACTAGAAGTTTAGAAAATCATTTCTGGACACTTCATTCATAAATTAAATTTTGAATGGAATTTTTAGTAAGCATACACCTGAGTATTTTATACCTTGACTTCAAATAAAAGAAGATAGATATAAAAAGAGAACTAATATTTATTTTCATTCATTAAACACTGAACACACTTTTTACTTTATATTATATAATCTAAAAAAATGGCATCATCAAAAGAAAAAGATGTATGCCAAAATGGTAAATATATATATATTTTTTTACATGCATATACATATATATATCGCATTTGCCCTATAAAAGCATAATTTCTTCAAATACATATGGATCACAGATCAGTCTTAAAAACCACAGCACATTTTAACAGAGGGCAAAGAATACATTACCAAACAGATTCTTATTTTTATTAAAAAAAATAAGCATATGAACAAATGCTCCATTTCATTCAGAGTTCAAAACATTCCAATTAAAATTCCAGTTGAGTATCTTTGGCACCTATATCAGATCAATAAAGTAATACTTTGATAACTTTCTTTTAACAAAAGATGTGGAGAAATGAATGAGAGTCGATTTTTGCACTCGTGGGACATTAGGCCTCCTATCTTTGGTGGGAGTTCAAGTCTTGCAAGCTCTTAGTGATCTCAAAGTCTGTAATCTCACAACTGCAGACATTGATACATAGACACAGCCACTTTCCCATAGACACAACCACTCAGGCACAAACAATCATTTTAGAGCTGCTAAACAAATCCAACAAAGCAACAGGGAACAAGATCAGTACTGCAGACCTTTCAGTGGTAGTTAAAAGAGGAAGCAAAGGGCTGAGATTATAGCTCAGTTGGTAGAGTGCCTACCTCCCATGTAGAAGGCCCTGGGTTCAATCCCTAGTACCACAAAAAAAAAAAAAAAAAAAGAGAGAGAGAGAAAACAAATTTAATGAATCATCAAAATATCAATGAAGGAATCAAGGATGCTAGTATTATGCAAATACTAATTACTACCAAGCACACAAACACAATTTCTAAATTACATAGTGAATTACAATTCAAGATTTATCAATAGGGCCTGGGCTGGTGAAAGAGTAATCCCAGTGGCTCAGGAGCCTGAGGCAGGAGGGCTGCACTCAGACAGGAGTATTGAAAGTTTGAAGCTACTCTCAGCAAAAATGAGGTACTAAACAACTCAGTTAGAACCTGTCTCTAAATAAAATACAAAATAGGGCTGGGGATGTGGCTCAGTGGTTGAGTGCCCCTGAATTCAAAGTTCAATGCCTAATAAACAACCTCCCCTGCAAAAAAAATAAAATAAAAGATTCCAATATGGTTTTCTCAGAGGATGATAAAATTTTTATTAACAGGAAAATATGCTTGCATATATATACATCCTTATATAAATTAATATTATTACAAAAGACTGTAAAAATATTTGCAGAGGGACACTGATTTATTCACATTCATGATATGAGAAAGATATAATTTTAAACTGCTCACTTAGATAGTACTTGGAAATATAATCATGTCACAATAAAAAAGAAATTGAAAAATCTTACCTTAGAAGAGAGTCTTATTCATATCAGCGTATCATTGATTCATCACAGCTGTCTTGAGGACAAATGTGTTAATTTTACATGGCACTGAGCTCCAGAAGCATGAATATGATGTAGGTCTGTATAGAGGTAGTTGTGAAACTCAGAGTTCTTTAAGTGCCTCATAAACCATCACACTGCATTAACTACAGGTTCACTTGATACACTGGACATTTTCTAATTATATTCTTGATGGAAACTCTTTAGGAAACAGAGATGACGAAAATATTTTTGGCTTCTATGGATTAAGTAATATTAAATATGTTCATCTATGTCAATATATCTATTTTCCTTCCATTTTTGTATGGATAGATAAATTTAGATACGTAAGCATCCTAACACATTTGTATGGCACTGTGTGTGTGTGTGTGCGTGCATGTGTGCACGTGTGTGTGTGTGTTTTATAGGCATAAGAATGGTATATATTGAAGTAAACTAGTGTTAGAGAATTAAGAAATCTTATGTAGATACAAATAGATATTGCTCCATACCATTCTATACTTAGCTACATATTGAAGAAAAGGTATTCCTACATCTCACAATATGCATAGCAACATCAAAAACACTAAAAATATTATTTCTATTTATATACTTAAAACCCCATTTATCAACAACCATACCTAATCGTGACCAATTCCATCAGGACATACTGTTCCTGTTTTTTGTTTGTTTGTTTGTTTGGTTTTTTGTTTAAATTTCATTTTATGGCTACTTATGTGCATGATAGTAGAATCCATTTCGATAAAATTATACAAGCATAGGGTGTATCTTATTGTAATTAGGACCCATTTGTGTGGGTGGACATAATGGTAGAGTTCACTTAGGTAATTTCAGATGTATACATAGGAAAATTATGTTAGATTTATTCCACTGTCTTTCAGAATATCATGCTAAGTGAAAAAAGCTAGTACCAAAAAACCAAAGGTCTAATGTTTTCTCTGATATGTGGAAGCTAAACCACAATAAAGGGGAGGAGAGGAAGAAGAGAAGCTCAGTAGATTAGACAAAGGGGAAAGAATGTAAGGGAAGGGGGATAGTAATAGGAAAGACAGTAGAATAATTCTAGTCCATTTTTTAAAACCACATTCTCATTTTAGATTATAAAGCATTCCTATAAAATACTCTAAAGGTCCTACCCCTCCACAAAGCCCTGGAGTGTGTTAGGTACTGGCTGTGACATTAATCTGATCCATTTTCTGCAAGTGGTAATGTTAATCATACCAATCTCACCAACTTTGGCAAGAATAGAATGCAACGTTAGAATGTTCATTTGTTCTCTTTCCAAGGTAATTTAGAGGCTACTTACTCAAATGAGAATTTTAAAAGTACTTCTAAATCAAATCCTGACTATTCTGGAATAAGAATGTCTTTCATCTCCCCCAGAAGTTTATGTTCTCACCTGCATGCTTGAAGGAAAATTAAATGGGCTCCAGATTATTCAGCCCTTTCTAAAATCTTCCCACAAATAGAATTTTCTCTAGGACTTTTCTCCCTTTTGCATATGAATGATGCAAAGCATAGGAATCATGGGAAGAAATTCCCTCAAGGGTCCCTTCCCTCTCAGGAGAAAAACAAGTCATAGATGATGAATAACTTAACCTTCAATTTATTTTATTTATTTCAGATTATGAGGTAAAGAGGTGGTTTATTATTATAATTAAAGGTACTAATTTGGGTGATACATATGATGCTTTTGGAGAGGAACAAAAAACTGTAGAAACTAGATCTTTCTTTCCAGTACGATTATCCAATAAATACAATGATAGGGCATTATATTTAGGGCATTCTTGAAAGAGTGTCTGCTTCCAGATCTGAGCTGGGAATGCACAAGAATAACTAGAGTGTCTTACAGTGGAAGAGAGTGAAGATGTGCTGAAACACACACTTGCTCATGCTGATGGGCATGTGGCACGGGAACATGAGGTCAACCAAAAGAGCCTAGAGGGGTCAAAGCTGTGAAAATGTTGCAGCAACATAAGTAAACAGTATTGAAATATAACATGAAGTATAGCATGTGCATCCAACAGTCCACAGTGTTATAACTGAATACATAACTAAATGAATAGAAGAGAGTAGAGAAACTTCTAAGACTATAAATTTGAAGTAGTTACAAAGATAAGGTGTCCTGGAAGTTTTAGAGGACAGCCATACCCTTTTTGTGGGCTGTATATAGTAACTTCCTTCCAAACAAGACAACATGAAATGGGGATGAGTAGTTACAGAGAGGAATGTGACTATGGCTGCCTCAGCCAAGTGGGCAAGTTCCCAGCAAGTGTGAAGTCACACTGGTAGCACATACCCACTGATGTGACATGATGAAATGAAATTTTACATTGGAGTAAACTAGTATTAGAGGATTAAGAGATTTTCTATAGATACAAATAGATATTGTTCCATACCATTCTATACTTAGCTACTATTGAAGGAAAAATATTCCTACATCTTACAATATCCATGGTGACATTAAACATCAAAAATATTATTTCTATTTATACCTTACAACCCCATTTATCAACAAACATATCTAGTAGTGCCCATACTGTGCCTGTTGTTTTTTTCTTTTTTTAAAAAAATTTATTTTATTGGTACTTAGTTGTACATGACAGTAGAATCCATTTTTATAAAATTATATAAGCATAATAGAATATATTTTATTCTAGTTAAGACCTCATTTTGTGAGTGGACACGATGGTAGAGTTCACTTAGGTAATTTCAGATATATACATAGGAAAATCATATTAGATTTATTGTATTGTCTTTCAGAATATCATCTTAAGTGATATTCTTTGATATTCCTTCTCCCAAACACTCACAATTCTAGGTCTGAGTAATAGCAGGCAAGCAAAAATAGACAAATTTAGTTCAAAATGTTTGACTTGCATTCCTGAAAAGTGTCAAGGTCATTGAAAGCAAAGACAGTGTCCCTGTCAAGCTGTGCTGATTAAAAAGAAATGACTAAATCAGTGTGTCATCCTGGAAAGAATTCTGGAGAAAAAAGGTAGGGTGTAAAAATAAGGATACCTGAATAAAGTATGAATCTCAGTTAATAATCATGTACTAATTTATTCATTTGTTTTTAAAAATGCAATCAATAAAGTAGCAAAGACCTAAACAGATACTTCTCAACAGAAGAAATACAAATGGAAAACAAATACATGAAAAAAAAAAAGTGCAACATTGTTAGCAATCAGGAAAATGCAAATCAAAACTACTTTGAGATTTCATCTCACTCCAGTCAGAATGGCAATTATCAAGAATACAAATAATAGTTAGATGTTGACAAGGGTGTGGGGGAAAAGGTACTTTCATACAGTGCATTTGACTGCAAATTAGTGCAACCATTTAAGAAAGCAGCATGGAGATGTCTTTAAAGGCTAAGAGTGGAATTACCATTGATCTAGCTTTCCCACTCTTTGGTATTTATCTAAAGGAACTAAAATCAGCATATTGTAGTGATACAGGCACAAAAATATTTGGATAATTGCCATTCACAATAGCCAAGTAATGGAACCAGCCCTGGCATCCATGAGAAGATAAATGGATAAAGAAAATGTGATATAAATACACAGTGAAGTTTTACTCAGTCCTAAAGAAGAATGAAATTATGTTATTGGGTGGTAAATGGATGGAATGGCAGAACTTCATGCCAAGTTAAATACACCATACCCAGAGTTAATGGTTGACTCTTTTCTCTCTATTGTAAAAGCTAAGGCAAGATAAGGAGGAAAGTGGGGGAAAGATCCCATGAAAATAGAAGAGAGCTCAGACTAGAGGAAGGAGATGTTGAAGCTTAGATAATTATTCCTGCCTCATCCCAATAGGCCATTATTGCTTAGCTACTTTCAGATTTTTGAAAGATTAGTTTTGATAGATTAGTTTTGATTCTTCTAGAAACTGATATAAATGAAATCATAAATAATGTGCCATTATGCATAGGCTCTTTCACTTGGCAAAATTGTTTTGCTATTCCATATAGGTATTGTGTATATCAGTCCTCTCCTTTTCCTTGCTGAGGTGTATTTTATTTCATGCTTGTGCCAGTCTTTATTTTTTTTCTTATTGATAGACATTTGAGTCTCTTCATGTTCTTGCCTATTCACAAACCTGCCTAAATTGTATAGTACAATCATTGTATTTCTTAGACAAAGAGCTAGGAATTGGGTTGTTGGGATTTATCTTAAGAGCATATTTACTCACTTGAAGAGTAGTCAGAACTTTATTGGAATCTGGGTGTGGTGGTGCACATCTGTAATCCCAGAATTTTGGGAGGCTGAGGCAGGAGGATCACAAATCCAAAGCCAGCCTTGGAAAATTAGCAAGGCCCTAAGCAACTCAATGAACCCTGTTTCAAAATACAATATGGAAAAGGGCTGGTGATGTGGTTCAGTGGTTGAGAGCTCCTGGATTCAATCCCCAGTACAAAAAAAAAAAAAAAAAGAACTTTATTGTATATATCATTTTACATTACCATCAACCATGAAGATGATATTCATAAGTGGAATTTTTCTCACCATATGCAATGATTTTCACCTGGTCCTTGCTATTACATTCTCTTTTCTGGATTATTGCAACATCTTCCTGATTACTATCTCAGCTTCTGCTCTTGATACTCAGTATGGCAGAGGAATCCTTTAAAATCAGAAACCACACATTCACAAATGACTTTCTCTTTATATTTCTGACCTAACTTGTCATTATTCTCTTTCTTTTTCACAAAGGACTCCTTGATTTTCTTCCCACAGAGTAAGTGTATCCCATTTGTATTCCAGTTTCATCTGCTTAAATCTCATTGGTCAAGCTTAACTAACATTGAGACTATGGATATTTAGGGTCAGATCAGAAGTTTGTATCTATAGGAGCTGTCTCCTACATCTGAGACTGTCTAGCCTTCAACCAAGCCATCTTAGATGTATGACACACATTGAGGTGTACAGGAAGAAACACAGACACAACTCATACTTCATGTGAGTTCTCCACTAAGAGCTAATCTCATTCCAGTAGTTAGGTACCATTCTTAGTCCACTGAGAGTGACATACAATTTCAATTGCACTTCTCTGGAAGGGAGAAGCAGTATTCTGACTCTCTAATAAACTATGCATTTACAGAGTTTAATATGCAGTATATTGATTCTCTAATTTACATTAAGCTACACTATTCAAAGTATGAATATGAATACAAGTTATAAATCACTATGAATCCCAAGTGAAGGGATTAACATTCTATTCATTCATCACGTTTGAGGTGAAGAGAGAAAGGAGGAGGAGAGGAAGAAGAAGGAGGAGAAGGAGAAAGGAGAAGACAAATGAAGAGGAGGAAAAAGGACGAGGAGGAGGAGGAGGAAGAAGAAGAAAAAAATTCTCCCTCCATGTTCACTCAGTGCATGTGTTTCCTTTTGGTAATTCACCACCATTTAGAATTACATTTATACTTTTTCTATGACTTAAAAATCAGGGCATTCACTTAGTAGTGAATGTACTCCTTCCCTTTGGAATGGTAATATCCATGTACAGAATCTGTTTCATAACCATGTCATTTAATCTATTCAGTTGAGAATTAGCAAATTGTCCAGCTACCCAGGGGTCATTAGATGTAACCTCTTGCACGTAGGGAGCACGTCGTTGCTGCCCTTGGTCTTCACCCCTTTGCTTTCTACTTCACATGTGAGCCCACAGGATCACACACCTCTATTGTGTCTCCATCATTTTAAAACTTATTTTTCTAATTTCCTGTCTCCTAACAGTGCATTTAAAGAGTAAATGTGTGAACCTTATATGAAAAATATAAAGGAGGAGGGCAGAAAAGCATGTTAGTGAAGGAAAAAAGTTGATTGAATATTCAGTGATCCAGTTCATTGATCTGAACTTGTGCTGGTAATAACTCAACGTGAACAGAGTTTCAATCCTGTCTCCCCTACTGGGTTCCACAATTCAGTAAAAAGGAAGAATTGAGAGGACATGAAGATGGTAGACACGGCAAGAACACAATATAGGAGGTGAGGTGCTGTATCTCAGGGTGATGTTATAGTTTGGCATCTCTGTCTTTTTCATCTTTCTTATGTTCAAATCTCAGTTACATGGTAGATGTATAAAATGATGCTCATAATCCCACTTTATGAGTACCTTTCTCCAGTTTTACACCAGTTGAAAGTTTCTTTTTTGTGTTTGCATAAGACATGTTTAAAAGCTGATTAGATAATCAGGATAGTGAAGAGACAACCTGTGGGATAGGAGAATATATTGCATACCACACATATGAAAAAGAGTAAACATCCAAAATCAACAATAAACTCAACTCAATAGCAACAAAACAAACAACAAGATTGAGAAATACAGAAAGGATCTGAATAGGCATTTTTCAAAAAAAGATGTATAAATTGCCAACAGATACATGAAAAAGTGCTGAAAAATCACTAAACATAAGAGACCTTAAAATTAAAACCACAATGATATACGACACCATACATGTTAGAATAGCTTAAATAAAAAAGTAGCAAAAACATGTTGGCAAGAAATGATACTGCATCTTTTTTTCTTTAAAATTGCATTGCTGCTCAAGAATGGTACCCTGTTGTAAAAAGACATACATATTCAGCATTGTAAATAACCTTATAAAATTCCTTTTTGATTCAAGTTACTTAAAGTAAAAATTTAAATGAATACTATTTTCAGAAAAAATGTTGGCAAGAATTTGGAGAATATGGCTGGCACAGATGAAAGGGAATCCTTTCACATTGGTAGGAATGTAAACGAATATGGACTTTTTGGAGAATAGTTTGGGAGTTTCTCAAGAATTTAAAACATAAATCTTTGTTAATTTTTTTTAGTATTTTATCTCAATTCATATGAATTGTATTGCATACCACCTTATACCTCATAATTATACACAATTTGCATTATTAATTTAAAGTAAAATTAAAAACCAAATAAAAATAGAGCTACCATAGATCCTGAAAGATGGTATTAAGTACATATCAACTGACAATACAAATGTGTTTTTCTAACAAATACCTGAACTCCCATGTGTATTGCAACCCTATTCATAAGACCAAGAGAAGGAATCAACCTAAGTGTATATCAATGGATGAATGAATAAAATATTATCTATACAAAATAGAGTACTCTTAAAGCCATTTGCAACAACATGAATCTTCAGCACATTAAGTGAAATAAGCCAAATATAGAAAGACGAATATTGCATGTTCTCATCTTTATGTGAAAACAAAGACTCAGCAAATTATATCTATGCTTTTATAATTATATCAAAATAAAGTCTATCATCTTATATATAAAAGAACCAATAATTTTTTAAATTT
Organism: Geosciurus inauris; assembly: GCA_004024805.1. Classification (NCBI taxonomy): domain Eukaryota; kingdom Metazoa; phylum Chordata; class Mammalia; order Rodentia; family Sciuridae; genus Geosciurus; species Geosciurus inauris. The sequence continues at coordinate 45,289 of PVHX01008062.1, forward strand.
TTTTTAGAAAAAGTGTTAGAACAACAAAAATTCTAAGAATTGTAGTTATTGGTAGTTGGCTAGGGTGTGTGTGTTGAGGGTTGTAGAATTGGAAGCAGTGGTCAAAAGAGAAATAAGTGATGTATATGAGGCACAAGTTAAAGACATCCATTGTCCAACATTGTGACTAGTTAATAAGAGTGTGTGGTATTCTCGAAAAGAAAGTAGAAAGGCAAATACTCCAAGTTCTCATCTATATGTGGAAATCAAGAGTTGAACTCAGGAGCAGTGAGTAGAGTGGTAGTTACCAAGGATTGGTTGAGGCAGTGGGTGGGGGTGGAGCAGGTGGAAGGGGTAGATTTGGAGATGTTGGTCAAAGGAGGAATACGTTTCCTGTTATATATGAAACACAAGACATCCATTGTGTGACAGTGACTAGTTTGTAACTATGTGTGTTTTATTCTTGAAAATTACCTAGAGTAGATTTTAAGTTTTCTCACTATAAAACAATGAAAAGAATCAGAGGTAATGCATATGTCAATTAGCTCAATTTAGTTATTCTAAATGTATACATATTTCAAACCCAATTTTACATGATAAATACATAAAATTTTTATGAACTAAACAGAAAAAAAAGCTGATGATACAAAATGTATAGGGTCTACACCAAGTTCCCCAAAGATTCTCTTCTTTGTTAAGAAATACCACCAGGTATGGGGGCATGCCTATAACACAAGTGACTCGGGAGGCTGAGGCAGGAGGATTGCAAGCTTAAAGCTAGCCTCAGCAACTTAGGGAGGCCCTCAGCAACTTAGTGAAACTCTGTCTTAGAATAAAAAATAAAAAGATCTGGGCATATGGTTCAGTGGTTCAGTACCCTGGGTTCAATTCTTGCTACCAAAAGATAAAAGAAATACCAGAGCATTTAGTATTTTCTTAGGTTTATATTCAGTCATATTAAAACCACAATTCACTAGTATTGTCTGCTACATTTTTCATTATAATTTTTAATTATGTTCTCTAAATAAAATAAAAATATGGTTAGTAAATACATATAGTGTATATATCTGAAAATAGAAAATTTAATTAATGTTTAAAAACTCTGTTTTGTGATTAAAAAAAACCATAATAAATTATATTTATCAAGTTCCTTATGTACACCATAGTTTTTAACTCTCATGACAAAACAATAAACTAGGTATGATTTTAATTTATCATTTACAAATAAAACTTTTGGCCCAGGATCTCATATGCCCTCCCTGCAGTAACCTGCCTCTACTGTGACAGCCTAGGATTTGGATTCATGCCATCTAACTTCAGTGCTTGCACTCTTACATTGTGTTCGCCCACCCATCTTGAAGTTAAAATAAACACAGTCCCTGATCACCATTTGTTCACCTAGTTTCCTGTCTTTTAGATCATATCCAGGAATGTTTGAATTAATGGATACAGTAGGACAGAAGCATTCATCACATTGACTTCAGAAACTTAGAGAACTGGTTTATCACCATATTATGGTCATTGGCAGAGCAAGCTCGAGGACTTGTGCTTTCTCTGAACTTCAGAGTTTTTATTTCTAACCTCTCCATGGAAATACTGATCTTCATGCTTCTTGTGCGAGGCATAATCATAAAAACAGCAACAAGAATTGCACATGTATTAGGCTCTCCACTTTTTCTCCAAGTGAAAGGATATTTAGAATTCAGTTTCCATTTTAGGTGAACAGATGCAGAAAGGCCTGTTCACTTTGAAAGTGTCCATTGAATGTATGTGGTGTCCCAGAAATTTTTAAAAATTATATGATCTTCCCAATTTTGTTTTTTCTTTTGAAATTGGCACAAAATAATCATACATATTTATAGTAATTTGAAACCAAATAAAACCTTTTAAACTTTCCATACGGAGCTATTTCTTATTTTATTGTCCTAGTTTTAATTTTTAAATCTACATTTTAATATTTCATTTATTCTAAGCCCTTGACCTTGACTTGTTTTTATAAAATAAAAATCACTAGGAACCCTACATGTAATGTTTGTGTGCATATGTTGTTTTTTCATTTGTCTATGTGTGTGTGTGTGTGTGTGTGTGTGCGTGTGTGTGTGTGACAGGTATAATAAAGGAATAGATTAGATAAGTTTATGTCAGAATCAATTCATTTCCACAGTAAAGTATGTGATTGTCTCTATGGATAGATTACTTAAAAACAATCTTTGACTGTAGGATATGGTGAATACTGATAGGGATTTCCAATTAAATTATGAGGCACAGTATTACAAAATAAAATGGAATTTGGTAACAGTTAGTAAAGATGTGGTACAATTTGCTACACTGAAATCAATGAATATTTAAAGTTTGTGATATAAATAGGACCTGTGCCTTTGAGGTACAACTGTTCATCTGTTCTTTTACCCAATATGTGCATAAAAATTTCAACAGTAATTCTAAGTTTTAAACTATGGAACCCCGTCAGTACAAAGAGAAAGAAGAAATGAAAAGAGAAAGACGTACTGTAAGTAGAGATAGAAAGTGGCTTCCTTTGGCAATAGTAGATTCCACCTCACCCCACTATCTAGCCACGGGATTCTATATTCTCTGAAAGCCTATGGTATCAACCTTATCAACTTTAAATAAAACGGTCATATCATTTTCTGTTTCAAATCAGTTTTTACATTTCTGGCCCTAAATCTGATAAAATGTTGCCTCTCTTGTTAGTTTTTATTTAACATTGACAATATTAATTGTTTTACTTTTATTTACCATAGATTTAGAGGTCTATTGCTTAAACTCCTGTGCACTAAACATGTAAATAGCAGTTTAGAATAACTTTATATATTTAAAAAAACTTAAAAATTTAAACAGATGGAAGTTTTAAGAGTAAAACCATTGATAAAATGAAATTTGACTTCTTGACACTATGTGCCTTCTCCTTTGCTCTATGAGCATACAAGAAGACACGTGACATTTTACTGGAAATATGTCACAGAGGAAAATAAAAATTAGAATGCACTGGCTGCATTTTATGTACACTTACAAATTTCAACAGCTATGATGGTATAGCTGTGTTTCTTCTTAGAAGTGACTGACTTAACATTTTCAGTTTATGCTCAGAAGTGCCAGAATAGAACTATTAGGGGGAAAAAAGAGATTTATACCAAAGATATCAAGGACACAAAAACAGTCAGATGTCAGAAGCAAAGAAAACACCATGAAATAAGGTCCTAATTTATTTAGGACATTTTTATCTCTTGCCTTGAATAAAAGTTATCTCACAATCTCTAGTTCTTTTCAATTCTATATTCAACCTCTATTATAAAATTGTTTTATCTATTAAATTGTACTTGTTATTCAAAATTTAATTCTTCCCCTTTTATTATTTTTCTGAGTCTTTCAGCAAATTTTTGTATGACCTAAGGAAACACTGGGACTAATATGAAGGAAGAAGAGGGAGAACAATTAACATAAATTAAAACAACCCTTAAAATTTCAGGTGTGAGGGAGCACCAGGGAATCAGACAACAATCTCTGTTCTGGATACAGTACCGTTTGCATATAATCCTGGCAATTTAGGGGGATGATTCAGGAGGATCTCAAGTTCCAAGCCATTTTGGGCAATTTCATAAGTATCAGTCTCAAAACCTAAATGGCTTTGGAATACTGGTCCATGGTATGTTGCCTCTGGATTCAATCCTCAGTACCATTAAAAAAAAAGAAAGAAGGAAGAAAATAAAATCATCTCTCATTGTTTCAGTCATAAATTAAACTCTCAGTGGAATTTTTACTGTGTAACTCTCCAGTAATCTGTACCTTGACTTCAAAGAAGAGAGTATAGATATAAAAATAAAATTAATATTTAATTTAATTTGCAAAATACTAAAAGAACATTTTGTTTGCCTTATTACATGTACAATTAAGCCAAATGTATTTGCAAAATGATAAAATATATTTGTAACACATATGCCATATTAAAGCCTGTGTTCTTCAAATATAAATAGAATTCACTGATTGATAAAAAAGAAAAAGAAAACCAGAAGCAAAAAAATGAAACACAATAAAATTAAAGAGAAGGCTAAGACTTGACTTTAATAAGAGTTCTTTCTTTTTATTTAAAAGATAAAGCATAAAGATGAATGGTCAATTTTATTCACAGTTTAATACATTCAAATTAAAATAACCGTTGGATATCTTTTCTGCCTATATTGGATTGCTAAAGCATTCCTTTTGGTAATCATCTCTTAACAAATGGTGCTGACGAATGTGTGAGAAATAGTTTCACCTATCTTTGGTTGGAGTTCAAGTGTTTGCAAGCTCTCAGAAAGTGATCTCAAAGCCACAACTGCATCTAGATGCTGAACTAGAGTTTCATTTCCCAAGACACAGCCCCTCAGGCACACAGAAACACAAAGCCCTTTCAATGGCAGCAAAACATAGTAAGCAACTTCAACTCATCAAAGTCAATGACTGAATTAAAGGTAGCATTTTTGTAGAAACATTAATTAATATTAAGTATATATTATATACACATATGTAGACACACTTGTTTCTAAAAATATGTTGTAAAATGAAATTGATTATTTTAATACTGTATTTTCAGGATGGTAAAATTTTCATTATCAGGAAATTACACATTTCACACATATACATACATACTTAAATGTATTATATTTTAATAATAATCATATTTATAGCCTCTGAGTGAATACTGCCTTTTTGGCATTTGAAATATGAGGGAAGGCCGGGCGCAGTGACTCAAGCCTATAATCCCAGCACTTAGGGAGGCTGAGACAGGAGAATCACGAGTTCAAAGCCAGCCTCAGCAATGGCGAGATGCTAAGCAACTCAGTGAGACCCTGTCTCTACATAAAACACAAAATAGGGCTGGGGATGTGGCTCAGTGGTCGAGTGCCCCTGAGTTCAATCCACAGTACCCAAAAAAAAAAAAGAAATATGAGGGAAGACTTTAAACTAGTATGCATTCTGGAAATACTTGAAAATGTGTTATAATCATGTGTTATAAAATGTAAAGCCTTATCGTAGAGATTGTTATTCATCCTGGCATATCACCAATCCATCAAAACTATTTTCTGTTGTACACAGGAGGTACAGTGGTGACTTTAGGGAAATGCTGAGCTCCAGAAGCTTGACTAAACTGGTAAGTCAGCTACAGAAGCAGTTGTGAAACTCAGAGCTCTTCAAGTGCATCATAAACCATGTAAATCTGCCTTCATGTAAATCTTCACAAGTTTCCTTAGATGTTTTCCAAGTATATTGTTTGTGAGAACTCTTTAGCAAACAAATGGAGAAAATATATTTTTTTGCTTTTATGAATTAAGTGCTATAAAATTATTTATATCTATATCAATGTTTCTATTTTTATTCATATCTGCATGAGTAGGTAGATTTAGACAGGTCAACAAGCTGACACAGTTGTATAGCATTATATATATTTATATATATTTTATATAATGAAAATATTATATATTTATATATATTATATATGGAAGAATGGTGTACATGGCATGAAGCAGCACCATAGAACTAAGATTTATTATAGATAAAAATCAATAGTGTTCCACACTACTCTATGCTTAGTTGTAACTGGGAGAAAGGATTCTTCCAACTATATTAGTGGCAAACATCGTCACCAACAGCATTACATAGAACACTCAAAATAGATATTATTTCTATATATCCATTAAAGCTCCATCTATCCACAACCATACCCAGTCATGCCATTTCTATCAGGAACTATTGTACCTGCTTTTTGATTGTTTGTTTTTGCTTTTAATTCATGTTCTCACTTTAGAATTAAAGCACTCCTAGAAAAGACCCAAAAGGTCCAATCCTTCAACAAGGGCATGGAGTGTGTTAGAAACTGGCTGTGACCTTAATCTGATTCATTTTCTGCAAGTTTAAATACAAATCATACCAATCTTACCAACTTTGTCAAGATTATGCAAGGTTAGAATGTTCATTTTCTCTCTTTCCAAGGTAATTTAGAGGCTACCTATTCAAATGAGAATTTGAATGGTGCATCTAAATCAATGCCTTGACTTTTCTGGAATCAGGATGTCTTTGGTCTCACCAAGAAGTTTCTGTTCTCACCTGGATGCTAGAAGGCAGACTATGATGGTTCCATATTTATTCAGCACTTTCTGAAATCTACTCCCACACAAGATTTTCATTAGGATTTTCCTCCCTTTTCCCTTCCCTGTAGGTGTATTTCTTATAAATGACACAAACCATAGGAGTCCTGGGAAGAAATTCCCTCAAGTGTCCTTTCCCTCTCAGGAGAAAAACAAGACAGATGTGATAAAGAACTTAATTTTCAATTTATCTCAGATTATGGGGTAAAGAGGTGGCCTCTTTGTATAATTAAAAGTACTAATTTGGGTGGTATGTGACACTTGGGGCTAGAAAAATCTGTAGGGCTTGGGTCTTTGTTTCTAATACTATCATTCTATCAGCCCTTCTTGATAGAATGTCTGCTTCCAGATCTGAGCTATTAGAGGAACTGGAGCATCTTACAGTGGTAAGGAGCGAGGATGTGCTGAAAGATACATTCTCTCACATTGATGGGCATGTGAGATGGGGACATGGAGTCAACTGATAGAGCCTACAGGGGTCAAAGCTCCGAACATGTTGCAGCAACATAAGAAAATATTACTGAAATATAACCTGAAGTATAACATATGCATCCAAGAGTCCACAGTGTTATAATTACATAAATAACTAAAATAGAAGAGAGTAGAGAAACTTCTAAGACTATAAATTTGAAGTACAGAGATAAGGTGTGCTGAAACTTTTAGAGAACACCCATGACTCTTCTTGTTGGCTGTGCACAGTGACCTCCTTCCAAACAATATAATATGGAATGGGGGATGAGTGGCTACAGAGAGGAACATGACCATGGCTGCCTCAGCCAAGTAAGCAAGGTTCCCAACCGGTGTTAAGCCACACTGATAGCACATACACGTTGATGTAATATGAAGAAAATGATTTTATATCTTTGACATTTCACCCTCAAATCCATAATCTCAGGCCAATCAGATAATTCTAGAAGTTAGTTCAAACTGTCTGATTTGCATTCCTGAAAAGTGACAAGGTCATCAAAAGCAAAGTATGATAAACGTTGCCTGTTGAGATGTGCTGAAAAAAAAGGTGATGACTAAATCAATGTGTTATCTCAGATTGGATTCAGGAGAGAAAAAGGGCAGGACTTAAAAATAGAACTGAATAAAGCATGAATCTCAGTAATACTCATGTACTGACAGTGATACATTTTTTTTGAAAAATGAATTGTATTAATAACAATATTAGAAAATGAATGTAAGTATATTGGAAATTTTCATGCTGTTTTCAGAAATGTTCTTAAAATATAAATGTATTTGAAATGCTTTCTTTAAAATGAGAGAAAACATATACATTAAGGTCAAAATCACTGTAGTTTTTCAAATTCTCAGTAAGGTTTAAGTGAATATAAAAGTTTGGACTACATTTTGGTATCTATATCATGCATATTACATAATCTTTTTTAAAAAATTTATTTTACTTAGGTATACTTGACAGGAGAATTCATTTTGATTCATTGTACACAAATGGAGCACAATTTTCATTTCTCTGGTTGTACACAATATAGAGTTACACCATATATGCAGACATACATGTATCTAGGGCACTGTTGTCCATCTCATTCCACCATCTTTCCTGTCTCCATGTCTCATTCCCTCCCTTCCCTCCTCTTTGAATAAAGTTTCTCCATTCTACATAGTCTTTTTTTTTTAATGAAAAAAAAATCACTATATTATCTTTATCTCATTTATTATTATTAATTTGTAGTAAAAATATTTACTATCTTCACTGTGCACCTCTCTTACCTGTCTGGTTTCTTAGCATGAAGCACAGTTACATTATTGTACACCCAATGTAACTGTCCATCTCTAGAAATCTTTTCATCTTAAAAAACTGAAATTCTTTACTCACTTGACAATAGCTCCTCATAATTATCTAACAGCCCCTGGAAGTCATCATTCTACTTTCTCTTTAAATTTTATCTCCTATATGAGATACTCAAAATAGCTCATATAAATGGAATCACACAACATTTGCACTTTTATGAATGGGTTATTTTACTCTGCGTTCTCAAGATTCATTCATGTTTTAGATTATGTCAGAATTTTCTCATTTTTTATACTGAATACCATCTCATGGTATGCATACAACACATTATATTTCTTCATTCATCTGTTGATGGACACTTGGTTTGATTGCATGTTACATAGTGCTGTTATGACCATGAGTGTGGAAAATATCTTTTCAAATTGTTGATTTCAAAAATGTTGAGATTCTAACTAAAGGAAGAAATTGAAGAAGACCTTAAAAGATGGAAAGATCTCCCATACTCTCAGATAGACAGAATCAATATTGTCAAAATCGCCATACTACCCAAAGCACTATATGGATTCATTGTGATTCCAATTAAAAGACCAACATCATTCCTTATAGAAATAAAAAAGCAACCATGAAAGTTATTTGGAAAACTGAGAGACCTAGAAAAGCCAAAGCAATTGTTAGCAAAAAGAGTGAAGCAAGAAGCATCACAATACCAGACCTTAAACTATACTACAAAGCTATACCAACAAAAAAGACATGGTATTGGCACCAAAATAGACACATAGACCAATGGTATAGAATAGAAGACACAGAGACAAACCCACATAAATATAGTTATCTCATTCTATACAAAGGACCCAACAACATACATTGGAGAAAAGATAGCCTCTTCAACAAATGGTGCTGGGATAACTGGAAATCCATATGCATCAAAATGAAACTAAACCCCTATCTCTCACCATGCACAAAACTCAACTCAAAGTGGATCTAGGACCTAGAAATTAGACCAGAGACCCCTATGCCTAATAGAAGAAAAAGTAAGCCCAAATCTTCATCATGTCAGATTAGGCCCTGTCTTCCTTAACAAGACTTCTATAGCACAAGAAATAAAATCAGGAATCAATAAATGAGATGGATTTAAGCTAAAAATCTTCTTCTCAACAAAAGTAACACTTGTCAGATGGAGCACTGATATCAAGGATATATAAAGAACTCAAAAAACTTAACAACAACAACAACAAAAACAAACAAACAACCCAATCAGTAAATGGGCTAAGGAGCTGAACAGACACTTTTCAGAAGAAGAAATGCAAGCTATAAACAAATGTATGAAAAAATATTCAACATCTCTAGCAATTAGAGAAATGCAAATCAAAACTACTCTGAGATTTCATCTCACTCCAGTAAGAATGGTAGTTATCAAGTATAGGAGCAGGCCTGGGGTTTTGGCTCAGTGGGACAGCATTTGCCTCACACATATGAGGCACTGGGTTTGATCCTCAGCACCAAGTAAAAATAAATAAACAAAGATATTATGTCCATCTACAACTAAAAAAAAATTTTTTTTAAAAGAATACAAGCAACAATAAGTTCTGGTGAGGATGTGGGGGAAAAGGCACACTCATACATTGCTGGTAGAACTGCACATTTGTGCAACCAATCTCAAAATCAGTATGGAGATTCCTTAGAAAACTTTGGAACCACCATTTGATCCAGCTATTCCACTCCTCAGTCTATACTCAAGGACTTAAAAACAGCATACCTCAGTAACACAGCCACTTCAATGTTTATAGCAGCACAATTCAAAATAGCTAAATCGTGGAACCAACCTAGCTTCCCTTCAATAGATGAATGGATAAAGAAACTGTGGTATATATGCATAAAAGAATATTACTCAGTATTAAAAGAGAATAAAATTATGGCATTTGCAGGTAAATGGATGGAGTTGGAGAATATCATATCATGCTAAGCAAAGTAAGCCTATCCCAAAACCAGAGGCCAAATGTTCTCTCAGATAAGTGGATGCTGATCCATCAGATGGGATGTGGGGGCATGGGAAGAATGTAGGATCTTTGGTCAAAAGGGAGGGTGAAAAGGGGAGGGGATATGGGGGCAGGAAAGATAGTGGAATGAGATGGACATCATTACTCTAGGCACATGTATGACTGCACATATTGTGTGACTCTGTATCGTGTACAACCAGAAATGAAAACTTGTGCTCCATATGTTTACAATGAATCAAAATGCATTCTGCTGTCATGTATACCTAATTAGAATAAATAAATAAATAAATAAATAAATAAATAAATAAATAATAAAAAAGAAGTAAAAATTGGTTTCTATTCACTCATTAATTTCTAGGTTTATTTTTAAAAGTCAAATCAGGCATGCTTAATATTATAATAAAAACCTAAAATGTGTACTGTACCCTTCTGTGTATCAGACACTGTATAAGCAGTTTGTACCTGTTCAATTGCAATAATCCCCTCATTTCACAAAAAGTAATAATGCTTACATATGTTCAAAGAAACATTCTCAAGTTATCAAATAAATAGAATGGTTAACTATAATCAATTCTTTCAAAACCACTTTGAATTTTTGTTCAAAATCTACAATAGACTGTGTTCAAATGGTGTGATTATTTCATCTTAGCTCATATCTGGGTCTGCCCGGACTTGGGCTCCAAATTTAGGTTGTTGGGTCATAGAGCTAATTTTCAAATAATTGGGTGCTTCCTGACTCTAATTAACTCTCAGTAATTTTGTTTTGTTTTGTTTTGGTACGGGGGATTGAACTCAGGGACACTCAACCACTGAGCCACATCCCCAACCCTATTTTGTATTTTATTTAGAGACAGAGTTTCACTGAGTTGCTTAGTGCCTCGCTATTGCTGAGGCTGGCTTTGAACTCATGATCATCCTGCCTCAGTCTCCTGATCTGCTGGGATTACAGATGTGTGCCACTGGGCCCAGCTCTCAGAAATTTTTTTTAACTTAATAAATTTATTATCAGACCAGTTTTAGAGCCAAAGGAATTTAAACACAAAATACCTAGACCTCCTATATATCCTTTGTCCCTGGTAATGCAGCCTCCCCCACTGCCTTGGTCTACTTTCTGCTGCTCTAACAAAATTACTGAGACTAATTAATTCATACCAAACAGAGATTAATTTGCTCATGCTTCTGGGAGCTGGGAAGTCCAAGAGCATGGCACTGGCATCTGGAGATGGTCTGGGAGTTGAGACCCACAGTGAAGGTGGAAGGGCAGGACAGAGTAAGAATGAGACGAGAGGGCTGAGCTCGCCTTTGTCAGGACCCCACTTCTGTGATAACTAACCCACTCCCAGGATAGCATCATTAATCCAGTGGATTAATCCCCTCTTGAGGATCCCACCTAGCACATAAAGTTTGGGAGACACATTTAAACCGTAGCCTACACTATCAAATTCCCACACCACATTGGTTCATTTTACAATTGATTAATCACTAATGGCATCATCCAAAGTTCCTAGTTTACATTAAGGTTCACTCTTGGTTGTTGGTGTTGCATTTTCTATGGGCTTGGAAAAATGCTTAACGATGTGCGCCCTCACTCCTGACAGTTTAACTGAACTAAAAATCAGCTGTGCTTCCAAACTACTGAAATTTTTACTTTATCTACAGCTTTTGACTTTTCTGGAAAGTCACGTACTTGTATCCACTCAATATGTAGCCTTTTCAGACTGGCTCTTTCACAGGAAAATATGATTTGCGTTCCCTCTGTGCCTTTCTATGGCTCAGTAGACCATTTCTTTTTAGTAATAAATAATATTTTATTGTGTGAGGGTCCATGGTTGGTTATTCAGCTACTGAATATCATCTTTGTTGCTTCTAAGTTCTGGCAATTTTGAGAAAGGATGACAGAAACATGTGTGTGCAGGTTTCTGTGCGAGCATAAACTTCCAGTTCATTTGGATGAACACCAGGGAGCCTAATAGTTTGACTTATGGTAAGAACATGTTAGTAAATGAGAAACTATCAACCTATCTTCTAACATGGGCAATATATTTGTATACTCTGAGATCATCTCCTGTACTCTCTCACCAATGCTATATCTTGATTACATAGCTTTGTAGCAAGTCTTGATTTCATGTAGTGTTCATGCCCAATTTTGTTCTTTCTTTTTGCATGGTGTTACCTGTTTTGTGTCCTTGACTCAGTATGTGTAAAATCAGGTCATAAACATTTGATTGGAGAAAAGATCAAACTGGGGAGAACTCATATTGACAATGCTGAGTCTTTCTATGCATGGGGATTTTTTTCATTTACGTAGTTCTGTGTTTATCAGAGTATTGTAGTTTCCCTCATAGAGATCGTGGAATATTTTGTTAGAGCTATACCCAAGTATTTCATTTGCAGAAGTACTAAAATAATTGCTACTGTGTTTTTAACTTGAACTTTAACTCATTCATTGCTGGCATAGAGGAAAGTGAGTGTAATTGTCTAATTAACCCTGTATGCCATAACTTTGCTCAAATAATTTTTTTTCGTCAGCTTTTTCACTGCTGTGACCAAAAGCTCTGAAAAGAAAAAGTTTTACAGGAGGAAAAATTTATTTGGTGCTCCCAGTTTCAAAGGTCTCAATCAATAGATGGTCAACTCCATCAGGGCCCAAGGTGATACAGAAAGTCATGCTGAAGGGGTGTGGAGGAGAAAAGAAGATCAGAACATTGCAATTAGGAAGCAGAGAGGGAGCTCAGCTCAGCAGGGACACAATATAAATCATAAAGGCAAACTCCCAGTAATTCACTTCCTCCAGCCATACCCTACCTGTGTACAGATACCATTGAGTTCATTCATATCAGTGGATTATTGCTCTACTTGGAGTAAGATAAGGTTCTCACAACCAAATCATTTCACCTCTAAATGCTTTTGCGTAGTTTCACACATGAGCCTTTGGGGGAAAATTCATATCTAAATCATAACACACTTATCAGTTCTAGAGTTTTATAGAATATTGGGGAATTTTATGCATAGATGATGTCATCTGCAAACAAAGACAGTTTGCTTTCTTTTATTAGTATCCATTTTCTTTCTTTTTCTAGTCTTATTTCATTAGCTGAGACATCCAACACAACATTAAAAAGCACTGTGGGAGAGAACATCCTTACCTTGTTCAGATCTTAGCAGGAAAGCTCCTAGGTTCTAAATATTAAGCATGATGTCAGGTTTTAGTTTTTTGTTTCGTATATATTTTTTTATTAAATTTAGGAAGTCTTATTCTATCCATAGCTTACAGAAAGTGCTATGATGAAGGGGTATGGAATTTTATTAAATGCTTTTCCTGAAAATATTGATGTAATTCTGTGATTTTTTTTATCCTCTGGTGTGATGAAATACACTAATTGATTTTTGAATGTTGAGCCATCATTGTATAACTGGGATAAATCTGTTGATCATGATGCCCAATTCTTTCCATAAGTTGCTAGATTTGGTTTGTAAATATCTTGTGGAATTTTTGCTGGACTACTAACTAGAAGTCCTCCACATTCTCATTTGAAAAGAGCTTTAAATGAAATCCAAATTCCTTAGAGATATCAATAATACCCCTGCAGGTTTTGATTCTTGCTCATGTCTTAAACTTAACATTGTTCTATTCCCCTTCATGTACAATGACTGTTCATCATCTTGAACTTTTCCAGCTGGATTCCACATTAGATCTTCCCACGTATATCACTGGACCCATCAGAACAACTTCTCATCCTTTGGAATTCATCTTAAGTATTACCTTTAAAAAGTTCCTTATATAATTAGCTTGTTCAAACATTGTCTCCTTTTTGTCTTTCATAATGACCTGTTGGTTTTCTTATTTATACAAATCACATATTATAACTCATATTTTACATTATTACCATGAATATTTTGTGGTCCTATTAGAAGATAAAGTTAATGCACTAAGAACTATATTCTTATTTTTCCTTCTGTGTCATTAGCTATTAAAATATTATATGAAACAAAATAAATGCTCTGTAATTTTGTAATTCTGTAAAAGAATAAATGGTAAGTACAGAAATAACTAGTTAGCTGGTTACTACTGGTTACTATAGCTTCAGAGATCTTTTTAAATATATACTATCCAATACTAACAGGGAGAAAAAAATGAATATTAGAAAAATGGAAAATCAAAATGGCTCTGGCACAGCAGAGAAATAAATGAAAGGTTTATATACATTGGAACAAACTAATGGGATTTATTCTGGATTTCCATTTGTCCTATAATGTTTCTGAAGCTATTTTTTCTTGTTACATCATTTTGACTCTACTTACATGTTTGCCATATTTCATCTTGACATATAGATCTTCTTTTAAAAATATGTGGAGAGTCCCAGTGAGTGTAATTGAGCAAGAATCAGTTTGGACATGTTCCAGTTGCAAGGCTCCAGGATTAATGTGTTTTCCTGGCATAAAATCTTTGGTAATCTTTGATCCTGTCAGGTGGAAGCACTGTTCTGTTAGTAATAGATATAATTATTTAAAGAGATGGTTTATTAGTCTTAAGTAAGGATTTGAAAAGCCACAAGAGTACTCTATCCATATACCAAGCACAAGAATTTGGCTTTACCAGGACAAGAGAAGACAGGTAAAACAGCAGAATGGCATTTATTAAAGGTATCAGAAAAGAACCTAGAAAACTATTTTTTAAAAAATGGTAGATATGATATTTCCATGTTGAAATTATTTTTTTGAATTTTAACTAAATTATTTTAATATGGAAAATATTAGTTTTTATTTGTACCAAGAAATTCCTTTGAATACAATCTACAATGCCAGTAGTGATTTTGCACAGTATTAAGAAGACTTCGGGAAAAGTGGACAAACATGAATGTGTCATTTTATATGTATTCTCCAAGAGTGACACAGCTTTTTTTTTCTGTGTACATACTGGATGGAAGAGCTATTACTCACTTTTTATTAGTGAGGTAAAATTTCTTCCTTCAAACTGTAGACAAGGTAAAAGTTATAGTCAGTAGCAGAAATCAGATTTTGAGATTGTGTATTTCATTATTGAGGAAATTATATCCTTCAAGTTTGTAAAAAAATGTTGATAAACTTTTGCTGGTAGAAAGTGGCTGATATGGTTGTATAAGATAGTTGTCATGAATATATTTAAAAAATTAAAATATTAGGTCATGGACTATGTGATATCCTCAAGAGTTTTGCTTCCATCTGGAAAAGTAGAAGTCACAATGTGAAAAGTTGATTCTTCAGTTATCTTGGAGGTTTCTCTCCTCTAATGACATGAGCTCCATGTATATCCTGAGCTTTGATGAGCTAGTGGACACTCTGTGATGGCTGGAAGGTCACCTCACATGAATAGTGTGACCCAATATAGTGTTCTATGAACACCTTTTGTTTGGATAAATGAAGAAAATATTTAATTTATAACATCCTTTGTACAATAATCACCATTACTTCATAGTTTGTGATATCTGCGTCTGTCAAAGTGTAAATGGTAGATATGGCAGGGGATTCTTGCAGTACACAGAGAATGTGAGGGGATGGAATGGGAATGGTCACATTTGCAATATATTATAAATACAAAGCCAAGGGGGCTTAATAAATGTATAAATAAGCAATGTGAGAGGAATAAAAGCATGTAGAATTCTGCCAGAATTTGGCTTGAAACATAAGACAGAAGGAGGTACACTTTGATTAGTAGAGGGAAAAAAACAGATTAGAAATAAACAGATTTATTGTGAAAATTTACTTTTGTAAATACTAAATGAATATCTAATTAAAGATGTCAATTAAGTAGTTGCAAACATCACTTTTGAAAGGAGGGGAGTGATAGTGTTAAAGATAGGCAAAATCAAAATGCTTTAAGGCTTTATAGATGAAGTAAATGAGAAATGCACAAGTAAAAACTAGAAGGAAGTTTCAGTGATGGGGCAAGCTATCTGAAATGATGGTAAATACTGGTTCTTCATATTGTCACATGAAATAATTATGGTTTAATTGTGTTCCCCTCCTCTTAATTTGTTTGTTGAGATCCAACCATGATACCTCAGAAAAGGGCTCTATTTGGGTATACAGTATTTGTAAGAGTAATCCAGTAACAATACATCTATTAGATTGGGTCTCCATCCAATGTAACACGTTCTATTGAAGTAGAAAATTTAGATTTAGGGATAATGACATATGAACACAAGCTGGTCATCTGCAAGCCAAGGCTGATCCTTCCCTCATGGTCTGAGGGATCCA
This sequence comes from Geosciurus inauris, assembly GCA_004024805.1. Classification (NCBI taxonomy): domain Eukaryota; kingdom Metazoa; phylum Chordata; class Mammalia; order Rodentia; family Sciuridae; genus Geosciurus; species Geosciurus inauris. The sequence goes on from PVHX01008062.1 coordinate 61,398, forward strand.
CCACTACCCACACCTTTATTCTGAATGTCTGGCAGCAGAGCTCTGAGACACATTTGTGTTTAAACCAACTGTAGCTCTAGCAGATGAATACTGCTTTTGGTACTGGGAAGTGGGTGCTGCTTCAATAAATATCTAATGCTTGAAGCCAATTTTATGATTGATTAATGGGTAGATGCTGGGAAATGTTTGGGAATCATGATAGAACCAGGTTGCCTTGAAGAGATGATGGGTAGAAATGGGAATATTGAAAGGTGGTATTGGTGGAGAACTCAGTGGGGATGGCATCTGTCTTAAGGAACACAGACATCACTGTGAGCACAATGTTCCTGGAAACATGAATGCTAAGATGCTTGGGAGTGACATTTCCAGTGGACCTGAGGACCAAAGGAAGGACATCATTTTCTAATGTCAGTACTAGAATTGATACAGTGGTTGGTGGTCTATAGTCTTCCATTAGTAGTTGATTTTATCCACTCTTCATATGAAAGTTACCTTGAGTCTTTGCTATTACACCTGTGTGACTTTATACATAGTGTATCATTTCATAGATTTTCCTTTTCATTACCCCTTGTTATCTCCATATCTTTTTTTTTTTTTTTTTTTTTTTTTTTTTTTTTTTGGTACTGGGTGTACTCAGTACCAAACTCAGGGGTATTGACCACTGAGCCACACTCCAGCTCTATTTTGTGTTTTATGTAGAGACAGGGTCTCACTGAGTTGCTTATTGCCTCGCTGTTGCTGAGGCTGACTTTGAACTCGCTATTTGTCTCAGCTTCCCAAAGTGCTGGGATTACAGGTGTGTGCCACTGCGCCCGGCCATCTCCATGTCTTTTAAACTCAGCTAAAGTATAGCTTTTGAGAGGACTTACCAAATTCCATTTGGTTTAGAAACTATGGCACTGTGAATCTATAATATGACATCAATAGAAATATTTATCCCAATACTTATCAAGTTGGTCTTTAAATGTTGAACAATCATTATGTTTCAAATCACTAAAGGCAGGAAAACTTGTCTTATTTTACTTGGTAATCCAGATATCTTCTGAAGGTAGAGTGACACAAGATGTCTACATATATATTAGATGAACAAAAATATATAATACTTCTAAAGATTTTTCATTGTTTTATATGTAAACTGCTTTAATATCTGAAGTCAGCAGCAATAACATATCTGAGATTACCACATATCTGAGACTGTGGTAAATACTGGTTCCTCACCCTGTCACATGAGATAATTATGAAACAGAGGAGCAATGTATCTTACTTTGTCCTCCTGGGTCTCACACAAAATCCAAAGGAGCAGAAAGTACTTTTTGTTATGTTCTTGCTCTTCCATTTAATGACTCTACTGGAAAATCTGTTCATTGTTTTGACTGTAACCTTCAGTAAGACTCTGGGCTCACTAATGTAATTCTATCTTGCTAATTTGTCATTTGTGGACATCATTTATTTGTCTGTCATTTCTCCCAAATTGATATGAAATTTGTACTGAGGGGAAAATAATGTATCCTTCAAGTTTTGTATGTTTCAGCTCTTTGCAGAACACCTTTTAGGTGGGGCAGAGGTCACTCTTCTGTTGGTGATGGCCTTTGACTGCTATGTGGCCCTTTGTAAGCCCTTGCATTATTTGGTTATCATGAGGCCTTGAGTGTGTATTGTGCTGCTGGTAGTTTCCTGGGATGCAAGATTTCTGCACTGAATTTCAGCTTGGCACTAAACATGGGCTTCCTTTTTATGACCCCAAAGTCATTTCACACTTTATCTGTGACATGTACCCTTTATTGCAACTCATCTGTGTTGACACCCATGTCACTGGCCTCTTAGTGATGGCCAATGGGGGCTGATGTGCTCTATTGTGTTTCTGCTCTTACTCTTGTCTTACGCTGTCATCTTCCACTCTCTGAAGAACTTGAGTCAGGAAGGGAGACAGAAAGCTCTCTCCACCTGTGACTCCCACATCACTGTGGTTGACCTCTTCTTTGTCCCCTGTATTTTCATTTATGAAAGACACACTAAGATTTTCACCATTGACAAGTCATTAGTGTGTTTTGCACAGTCACGACCCCCATGCCGAACCCCTTCATCTACACTCTGAGAAACTCAGAAATGACAAATGCTATGAAGACACTGGAAAATATGTCACATCAGGTAGTAAATCATTGAATCTCTTACTACATTTCAGTATAAAGCTGTCTCCTCAGAATATATCAGAGTTAAAACTAATGCTGATTTCCTCTCTATGGCATATTTGGTAAGTATAATTCAAGAATGAATTATTGGTTTGTGCCAACATATGTCCCGGGTGGAATGTGTCATCTGTCTGTAAGGGTTTCATTAGCACTACACCTGGAAATTCATAGTACACATATATTAGGAGCCAATAAAAATTAATAAATTAATGAACAAAATTTAAATTAAATTATCTCATTTATTTTTAATACCCACAATGTCATTCCTTGTTTTATTTTTACTTTTATATTGATTTTTCTATTATAGTCATTAAATATTTAAGTACTATGTAAAGTCTCATGTTTGATTTCAGTAGCATTACATACATAATTTTAAGCACAATAGTTTCATATTTAAAATAGACACATAAACTTTAATACATATATATATTAAAATGAAACAGTTATACATGGTAAATCTGAAAAAAAGTTATATGATGTATTCCTCATCAGCATCTCCCAATGTTACTCCCATAGGCAGGCACTGTGTTTCTAAGATTCTTCAAATTAAGGAATTTCATCATTTGTGCAACCTCAGTAAACTTAGAGGACATTTTGCTAAATTATATTGGCCAGACATGAAGGACAAATACTGCATGATGCCATTTATACATGAAGCTAAAACCATCACACTCACGGAAGCAAAAGGAAGAATGGTGGTTGTCATGACTGGAGGGCAGGAAAACTGCAGAGGTTGGTCCAAGAGTACCCAGTTTCATATACAAGCTAAATGATTTCTGGTGTCTGACCTATAGCACGGTAGCTATTGTTCATAATACCATTTGTGTACTCAATATTAGATAAGAGGGTAGAGCTGAAATGTCCTACCACAAAAAAATAATTGAAGAAAGAAAACTTTAATCATGTGAGTTGATGGATGTATTAATAATGTTAATTAAAGTGCTTATTTCACAAAGTATCCATATATGAAAGTATCATGTACTTCTGAAACATGTATATTCTTGTCAGTCATACAGCATTAAAACTGAAAAAATGTAAGAAACAGATGACAAGACTAATGTTCCTACAAAAATATGATTACTACTCTATGATTTACCATTTTTTGCAGTTATTTTTGCCTATAAGTTCTATTTTAGTATAGATTCACAGTTAATTACTATGTTCCACCTTTATTAGGTTGTCCATTTCTCTTAAATGTCATCAACTTTAAGATGATTGTACTCATTTGGTGGTTCTTTTTCAAACTTATGTATTGTTTATTTATTATTTCTGTTTTTGATGTTATATTCTTTTCTCATTTTTCTAATTGTAAGAATTTCTTCTTTCCAAATGCTAACACTGCTAATATATTTCTATTGGTGGACTGGGTGGATGGCTCTATCCAGTATAATGTGAAATAATCTTGATCAATATATGTTTTAATTGAAATAAAAATGTCAACATAATATGCATTTCCAAACACCTCTTTAGCAATATTTAGATGACCAGATAATTTTACCCTTATATGTTCTATTATGATAACTATTTTATAGGGTTTTATTGTATTGTACTATAATGGCATTTATGAAATAAACTTTACCAGGGTTACATTGCAATTTTCTCTTATATTAAAGGATTCTTGTGGTTCTTTTCAAAAGTTTTTTGCACTGAGTTTTATGTGAAAGAGTGTATATCTGTATTTGCAACAATATTTTGGAATTTTATACACTGGATCTTATCTGATCACCATTTAAGAATCTGCCCTTTAGGATGTGGTGGTACATTCCTGTAATTCCAGAGACTTAGGAGGTTAAGGCAGGAGGATCACAAGTTCAAAGCCAGCCTCAGCAACTTAGCGAGGCCCTAAGCAAATTAGCAAGACCCTGGATTCAATCCTTGGTTAAAGAAGAAGAAGAAGAAGGAGGAGGAGGAGGAGGAGGAGGAGGAGGAGGAAAAGAATTTGCCCCAGTATTTCTTATCACTGTCACACATAAGTATACACTTAGAATTAGCACTGTTGACCAATTCTTTATATAAAAACTTTTGTTTATAATTTGTTTTCCTCTAGAATATAAACTGCTCCATCCTTAGCATCTATAATTATGCTGGACATAGTAAATAATTGTTTAATGAGTGCTTTATAGAAATAGTTTTACCTTTTAAAATTTTACCTGATTTTCTGACACAGCTTAAGTAGCATTCAGGTGATATTTTTCTTGAAGGTTTGTGAGTAACAATCAATCACACTCAGCATTTGTGAAATGCTTATCCTTTCCAGGACTCATTCTATGCATGTTATGTGGGATTCCATATGTTATGTCAGAGTTTTGATTCCTCCAATAGCATCATGAAGTAGGTGCTCTTATTGGACATAGTTATGCAAACAAGGGCTTATTGAGGTTGAAAACCGTGTGCAATGACCTTGAGAGAACATCCAGACCAAATCCATTGAGTCTTGCCTGTGCTCAGGTATGGTAGGATTTTCACCTACTGATAGTGACAAGGTCTTCAGGCCTTGAGCAAAAAGTACCCATTGAGTGCTGTGTTTGTAGTTCTATATTTCTCATGTGTAGTTTTTTGTTTAAAAACGTTTTGATTGTGATATATTTCAAACTCAGATAAAAGTTGTAAAACATCCTGCAACCTTCCCCCATGTTCCTCATGTATTCATATTTTTCTATGTTTGATTTTCACTATCTTGTCTCTTTTTTTGAAATGTGTATATATGAATAATATGTATATATATATATGTGTGTGTATATGTACATATTTATATCATTATAGACATATGCCAATACAATTATTTTTCATTCTGCATTCTTCTCTGTCATTTATATGTATAGAATTAATAGATTTTACTTAATATTTTAATTAATAGATTTTACTTTGTCTATTCTTTCGTCTATTTTTCTACTCTTCCATTAATATTACACTGTCTTGATTTCATAGTTTATACTGTCTTGAAGTTAGGTATTGTTAATGGTCCATATTTACTCCTCCCTGCAGTATTGTGTTGCTCATTCTGAGCCATTTGCCTCTCCATACTAACCTCAGCATTAACTTGTCAACCCTACCAAATAATGTGATAGGATTTTGATTGGAATTGCATTTGTTTTGAAGATCTAAGAATTAACCTGTTGGCAATGCTGTTTCAGTCATTCTCTCCAAGATCAGTTACTGACTCTCCATTTATGTCTTTGTTCATCCAAGCTTTGATATTTTTCTTGTATAGATCTTGAAATATATTTTGTTAGATATATGGTTAAGTACTCCATTTTGGGAAGTATTAAAGTACATGGTATTGTGTATTTCATTTCAGCATCTTCTTGTTTGTGGCTGGTATATAGGAAAGTAAATGTCATTTGCATGTTAACCTTGTATCCTGCAGCTTTGCTGTAATCACTGATTCCAGAGTCTTGTAGATTTTTTGGTTCTTGTTTTTTGGAAAGTCTTCATAGATTATCATGTTATTTGTAAAAAAGATAGATTTGTTTCATAAGTATTTATTTCTTTTCCTGACTGTATTTGTGAGCACCGTCAGTACAATGTTGAAAAGCAGTGGTGAGAGGAAGAATCCTTCCCTGTTCCTTATCTTACAAGGAAGGCTTCCGGTTTCTCACTGCTGAGGATGTTGTCAGTTACAGGCTGTTTTGTAGGTACTCTTTATTAATTTTGGGAAATTGCCTTCTATTCCTAGTCTACTGAGTTCTTTTAATAAAGAGATGAGAGTTGAATTTTTAAAATGCTTTAACTGCAACTGTTGATATCCATGTAATTTTTCATCTTTATCCTTTGGTTTAATGCTTTGTATTAATTGATATTTGAATTCTAAACCAGCCTTATGTATCTAGAATATATCTCAGTTGGTCATAGTGTATGATTGTTTTCATACATTGTCAGATTGCATTTGCTAATGGTTTTTTGAGAATTTCTGTTGAACCAGAAACTGGAAGTCCTCCTTACTCTCCTTTGAAAAGAACCTAAATAGTTTCAAATCCCTGAGTAAGAACTGTAATGCCCTGAAGATTTGCCCCTGCCATGTTTTGGGCTTCACTTTGCTCTATTTACTATGTTTACTTGTCCTCATTGTTATTTTGTGACTGTATCACAAGACATAAATCTGATGCAGTCTACCTATGATCTGATTTTCTGTTTCATTAAATCTTATATCTCCATTGAATAGCATAAAATATGAAATAAATAGATATTCTAAGATTTTTAAAACACTAATGAATAGTTACTTTAACTACATAAATCTTGAAAAAGTATTCCCAGTCCCAAACAGAGAGATAAAATTGAGTATTAGATGAGTGGAAAAAAATTAATCTGGCAGTGTGAAAATAAGTGATAAATTTTTCTTCTGTGAAACAAACTAACTAAACTGATACATTATTTTTTGTCAATTATCATTTTACTAAGTTCCTCATATATCTGAAACTTTTTTGTTGCATATTCTTGATCATAGTAATGTGATTGATCTATTGGCATATTTACAGGTATAAACTTGTGGGAATTCCCTGTGAAAGTGATTAAGGATGATTCTTGGATACAGTCCAGTTACAGGACTCCATCGTTAAAGTGGTTTATCCTTGGTTTATCTTCATCCTTGTCAGGTAATAACCACTGTCCTTTAAGGGCCTAATACAATTATTTGAAAAGATGCTTCAGTAGGTTTAAAGCATGATCTACATGAAAAACAATAATGCTGTCTCCTAATCTCTTAGCACAAGTATTTGACTATACCAACACCAGCAGAGACTCACTACAGAGCTGAATGGTAGTTTTTAATAAAGTTGCTAGAAGAGAACTTAAAAAGAATATATTTCTTGTTTAGAAAGTTAGTTGTGGGGCTGGGACTATGGCTCAGTGGTTGAGCGCTTGCCTCGCATATGTGAGGCACTGGGTTCGACCCTCAGCACCACATAAAATAAATAAAGATATTGTGTTCATCTACAACTAAAAAAAAAACCAAAAATATTTTTAAAAAAAGAAAGTTAGTTGCTATCTTCCTACATGAACATGTGATTTGTTTGCCTTTTTCAGAAATCATTTCTATTATGGAAATTTTTAATTTTTCTCTTTTCAACATGGAATTCATTTGAAATACATCTACAATGCTAGTAACAATTTTCTACAAATGTTAGAATGCTCTGGAGACAATGGACAGACATATATGTACTGCTTTAAATATATCCACAGGAAAAATACTGCTTTTGTTTTTCTGCATGTATCCTGGGAGTGAAAAAGAATTTCCAGCTCTTTACCAATGAAGTAAAAAGTTCTCATTCAAACTATAGACATGATTCCAAAAGTAAGATTTGAACAATTGATAGCAAAAACTACACTTTGCAATTGTGTGAATTTTTCATTACATAGGATATTGTATCACTTGAATGTGCAAGAATTAAAATGTTGGGAAAAACTTCTATGGGCAGATAATGGCTGGTCAGTTCATAAATGAGAATTGTCATGAATAAATTTAAAAATTAAGAGAATGAATTATGTAACCATTTTCTGTCCTCAAGATATGTGCTTCATCTGGAACAGTAGAGGTGAGAAAATGATTGCTCAGTCAGCACCGAGATTCCATCTACTGAATACATAACCTCGGTGCAGACTGAGCTTTCATGAGAACAGGGACACTCTGTGATGCCTAGAAGTTCACCTAATTAGGTGGATGTGACAGAAGGTAGGTGCTATGTACACACTAGTTGGTTGAATAAATAAATGAAAGATTTCTACAATATTTGCCTTTACTTTAGAGGTTGTGGTAATCATTTCTGCTCTCTGAAGTTAACATCTACTAAAGAACAGATGGAAATACAGTAGTGGAAAATCATTATAAGTATCTGAGCATTAGTGAAATACCTGAGTATTAGTAAAAGACTTGAGCAGATGAGCATGGAGAATTGTAAGAGATGAATTTAGGCAGCTAGGAGGATCATGTAATCTAAAGTCAAGAAGCCATGATTGTATGTTGAGCATGTGATAAAAATCTCCTATAGGATTTTGAGCAAGGGTGTGATATGGTCTGAGTATGATTAAAAAGATAATTTGTATTACTTCAGGAAATTGGCTTGTTGGAGTCCAAGATGAAAATAGGTAGAACTGGCAAATGTATCCTTCAGTAGATCAAGAATGTGGCTGTTGCAGTGAGAATGATCAGACTTATAGTATATCAGAAAGGGAGTGTCGTACTATAGGTCAATAGAATTTATTAACTGTATGAATAACTAATATGAGAGGAATAATGGATGGATTTCCATTATGTGTCAGAATGTCAG
>PVHX01008062.1:69949-86351 GCA_004024805.1 Geosciurus inauris
CACTGGTGAAGGCAACAAATTTCATTGTTCTTTGAGCATTTGAAGGTAGGAAAAGGTGGAATATTCAAGCAAAGACCCTGTTCAAGCAAAGACCCTAAAAGGGGGGTTCAGCAACTTGGTATGATATTTAAAACTGTGATAGCTATTGGTTATACAGTGTGTCACACAAAACAAATACTGTTTTATTTTGTTCCTTTCCCCACTCCTTCTTCCTCAAATGTTTGTTGAGGTCCCAACCTCTAGTACTACGTAATGTGATTTGTGTGTGTGTGTGTGTGTGTGTGTGTGTGTGAGTTCTTTGCAGAACTCAACAAGTTAAAATAAGTTCATTAGGGTGGTCCTTGTTCCAACAGGATTGATGTCTTATTAGAAGGGAAAGTTTGGATGTAGGGAAAATGACACATGAACATAAATCTGGTATCTGTAAGCCAAAGAGAAAGGCCTGGCACAGTGCTTTTCCTCAATGTCCTCTAAAGGAATTAATACAGCACAGATTTTTGATTCTGAATTTATAGCATGCCATGCTCTGAAACAACATATTTCTGTTCTTTAACTTAAGTAGTTTGTGCTACTTTATTACAGCAACTATAACAAGAGACCATGTATTTTACTACTTGGAAGTGGGATGTAGCTACAAAAAAAATACCTAAAAGTGTGGAAGTAGCTATGAGATTGGGTAATTGATAGATGGATGGGGAAGAGTTGTGATCTGTGATAGAGCCTCTATGAAGAGATTGTGGATGAAACTATTAAAATCAAAAGGTGGTTCTAGTCAGGGTTCTGAAAGAGAAAAGGAGAACTTCAGAGAAGGCCTCTGTTGTGCTAGAGAACACAAGCATTATTATTAGCAGAGTGCTCTTAGAAATATAAATGGTAAGGTCTTTCTGTTTGAGGTGTTCAGTGGATAAGAGAGATGAGTAGAAAGTGGAGGAAAAGCTAGCATTGTTATTGATTTACAGTCATAGAACTAGTAAAGAATATAATGACTTTTGGTCTATAGTTTTACATTTTGTTTCAGCCACTATTAATATGAAAATAACCTTAAGTGAAACTTTGGTATTACACCTTTGTGACAACGTGTAAGGTGTATTTTCTCATGAAATTTATTTTTCATTTCTTCTTATTTCACATCTCATTTAATTGCATAAAGTATGGTTTCCTGTCAGAAGTTTTTCCCTATTTCAGTTGACTTATAAATTTTGGCACTGTGAGTTGATAACATGACATAACTAAGACAATTATTATGGCAATTATCTTGCTGCCCTTTAAATTCTGATCCCATCACAACATATGGAATCACTAAGGCAGAAAATCCTAATTTCACTGTTCCTCCTATGTGCAGGTGATAGCTTGACACAGGTTGATGTTTCTTATACATATATCAGAGGATAAATGAATTAAATTTAGATTATAATACTTCTAAGGATTTTTCATTGTTTTGTAGGTGAATTGATTTACTATCTGAAATCAGCACTGATAACAGGCTAGAGGGAATGGAGGAACAATGTTAACTTACTTTGTCTACTTGGGTCTCACACAGAATCCAAAGGAGCAGAAAGTACTTTTTATTATGTTCTTGCCCTTCTACATCCTGACCATGGTGGGGAATCTTCTCATGGTAATGACCATAACCTTCAGTAAGACCCTGGGCTCACCAGTGTACTTCTTTCTTGCTAGCTTATCATTTATGGATGCCATTTATTCTAGTTATTTCCCTCCAAATGATTTCCAACTTATTCTTAAGGGAAAACATCATATCCTTCGAGTTTTGTGTGACTCAGTTCTTACAGGGCAATTTTTGGTGTGTCAGAGGTCTTTCTTCTGTTAGTGATGGCCTACGACCACTATGTGGCTATCTGTAAGCCCTTGCATTATTTGGTTATCATGAGGCCATGGATGTGTGTTGTGATGCTGGTAGTTTCCTAGGTTGGAGATTTTTGCACTCTATTGGACACTATTTATGGGCTATTGGACACTAGTAGTAGTTCTGTTGGACACTATTTATGGGCTTCCATTTTGTGGCCCCAGTATCGTTGATCGTTTCATGTGACCTGTACCCCTTATTGAAACTCTCCTGTGTTGACACCTATGTCATTGACCATTTAGTAATGGCCAATGGGGGGGACTCATTGGCACAACTGTGTTTCTGCTCTTACTCATGTCTTGTAGTGTCATCTTCTACTCTCTGAAGAACCTGAGTCAGGAAGGGAGGTGGAAAGCTCTCTCCATCTGTGGCTCCCACATCACTGTGGTTGTCCTCTTCTTTGTCCTCTGTATTTTCATGTATGCAAGACCAGCTCAGACTTTCCCCATTGACAAGTCATTGAGTATGTTTTACATGGTTATAACCCCCATGCTGAATCCCTTCATCTACACTCTGAGAAACTCAGAGATGCCAAACGCTATGAAGAGACTCTGAGGAGGAAAAGTCACATCAGGTGAGTTGCCCACTACGAGGAGAGTCATTTTACCACAAAACTGTCTTCTTAGGAAGCCTAACATTTGTGTAACTGATGCTAAATTCCTTTCCCTCCAAAGTATTTCTGTTAAATATAATTAAAGAATCAACTATGTGTTTGTGCCACTAATAGTTTCTCTACTGTAATGTAAATTATATAATGTCTTGTTTATCAATTATATAATTTATAAATTATATAATATATAATTATATAATTATATATAATTATATATTATATAATTTATATATAATTATATATTATATAATTTATATATATTATATATTATATATAATATATATAATTATATATTATATAATTTATAATTATATAATTTATAAATTATATAATGTCTTGTTTACTCAAAAGTACATAAATAACCAAAGAGAAGTAAAAAAGGAAAATAATAAAGAACATACATAATTCATAAGAAATGATGATATGTTTAAAATGAACCATACCAGTAGTTATATCGATGTAAATGGTCTAAATATCGCTTTAAATGCAGAGATCAGAGACTGTAAGAAAACTAAGACTCCATTATATGCTGCCTCTACAAACACACTTTAAGCATAAAGTAATGAATAGATTTAAAGTTTTGGTATTTTCTAATTTCCTGGAGAATCTATCATTTAATCTAGATTACAATTTATTTTACTTAATTCAGATTCCAATATTTTTAGAGTTGGTAAAACTCCTAAATTAAAAAAAACTTTCTTTGTATTATTTGTATCATTTCTAAATTAGAAATTTGTGCCTCATTATTTTTTGTGATTGGAATAGAGTGATTTATTCATTTTCTCATATTATTTTTATCGAGACCTTAAGTATTGCTATATTTTGAACACACAGTGCTCCCCACGTGCTCATTTTTGAAGACTTGGACCTCAGCAAGGTGCTAATGGTAGGTGGTTGAAACTTTTAGAGGTGAAACCTAGTGGGAGGTTTTAGGTCACTGGGAAGCAGGTTCTAGAAGAGGATTGTGGAAACTGATCTCTTACTTTCTCTCTTTTTGTATTCTTTAAATGAACTGAACAGTTTGCTCAACCACATGTTCTCTTCAGGCCAAAAAAAAAAAAGGGACCACTTAGTCCTGAAACATCAAAACTGTAGGCCCAAACAATATTTTTCTCTTATTAAGTTAGAGATATTAAGAGGTATTAACCTCTTATTAACTGAGGTATTTGTTACAGTAGTGGAAAAGACTCACAAACATATAATAGCTCTAATTGTTTTTTCTAATGGAGAATCTTAATTTCTAATATTCATTTTTAAAATATTTTAGTTGTTCATGGATCTTTATTTTATTCATGTATTATTTATATGTGGTGCTAAGGATTGAACCCAGTGCCTCATGCATGCTAGGCAAGCGCTCTGTGCACTGAGCTGTAGCCCCAGCCCCTTAATTTCTAATATTCTTAATTGAAAGGATATTTAATTGTTTATTTATTTTTAAACAATACAAACTCTTCAGATGTTAAGTTTTCCTTGGAGCACAAAGCCAATATCCCATTCTTTTAAATAGTATCTTCATTTGTATCAATTTACATATTTTGGGGTTTAATTTCCATTACTCTTTTACCAAAGAACTTTTAAAAATAGGACTTTGAGTAGTAGCAAAGTGAAAGTAATAATTGGTTTCTACCCAAAATCTCATTCATTTCTAGATTTATTTAAAAACAGGCATGGTTAATACTCTCATTATAAAAACAAACTAAGAAGCATATTGTACACTACTATGTATATGACAGATGCTGTGTGTGTAGTTTATACATTATGCTGTATTTTCAAAACTTTTTGATTTAAATATTAACCCCCTCTTCACAGAGAAAAAATGAGGCTTCTGTATGTTTAAAATAACTTTCTCAAAGTTACAAAGTCATAAATTAGAAGCCTAACACAAGTTACCTCTGTCTGACTTATGTGTAATTTTGGTTAAAATCCACATTAGACTACATTGACAATGTTTTGATCACTTCATCTCCCTGTATCTCCAACAGTTTGCAGACCTCAGCTCCATCTGTAAGGCTCAGGGTCATCTAGCTTTCTGAGGCTGGATATCTCCCACACTTTTATAAAATAAGAAAATTTATTTTTTAAAGCAGTTTTAGGTTCACTGAAATTTTAGCAAAAATTCTATAGACTTTTTATGAAATCTCTTCTTCCTCAGTTTCTCCCTTGGTCCATTTTCTGCTGCTCTCACAGAATGTAAACTTCATAATTAGTTTGTCAACACCTATAAAATAAGGTCATAAGATTTTGATTGTAGAAAAGATCAATCTAGAAAGAACTGACCTTGACAATGTTAAGTCTTTCTGTGCGTGAGCAGGGGATGTGATTTTACTTACTTTCTTTTTCATTAGAGCATTGAAGTTTCCCTCATAGAGGTCTTGTACATATTTTGTTAGAGATATACCTAAGCATTTTCATATAACCATTTCATTTTGATGAGTACTAGAGTAAGTGGTACTGTGTTTTTAACTTTAATTTTCACTTGTGCATTGCTGGCATACAGGAAAGTCATTGACATTTGCACATAATCCTTTCATACTTCAGCTTCACTAATCATATATTAGTTGCATAATTTTGTAGAAGTGTTTAGGATTTTCTGCATAGATGATGTCAACTGCACACAAGGACAGTTTTATTTTTTCTAATTAGTATACATTTTTTTTATTGTCTTATTGTATTAGCTGGGACTTGAGTACAATGTTGATAAGCAGTGAGAGGGAACATCCTTCCCTTGTTCCTGATAATTATGGCTTAGATATAAGGTGTCCTGCCCAGTCTCCTGTGTGAGATAATGCAAGAATGTTAGCAAGTAAAATGATTAGCACAAAAGTCTTAACCTGATCAGCGGATTAATCCATTGACATGGATTAACTGGGCAATAACTGTAGGCAGTGAATTTGTGACTGGAAAAAATAGGTTTGGCTACAGAAACACAGAAGCTGATTATAACTGATCTTACCAGGAACACTCCTAGACTCTCACTATTAAAGACGAAGTCAGGGCTGGGAGTGTAGCTCAGCGGTAGAGTGCATGAAAGCGTGAGGCCCTGGGTTCGATCCTCAGCACTACATACAAAGCAATAAAATAAAGACATTGTGTCCATCTATAACTAAAAATAATATTTAAAAAAAATAAGTAAAGATGATGTCAGTTTTTGGTTGTTTTGAAAATATGCTTTTTTTGAACTTTAGGAACTTGTCTTCTATTCATAGTTTACAGAATGTCCTTATAATGAAGGAGTGTAGAACTTTATTTTTTTCTGTAAATATTGATATATTCCTGTGATTTTTCTTTATTATCTTATGGTGGGATGTAGTATGTTAATTGATTTTTGAATGTTGCACCAGGCTTATATATCTGAGATAATTTCAATTGGTCATGATGCACAATTCTTCTTCCAGTTAGCTGGATTTGTTTTGCTAATTGTTGAGAATTTTGCTGAACTAACAGGATGTCCTCTTTACTCTTATTTGAAAAGAGCTTTAAACGTAGTCCTAATTCCTTAGTAAGATCTGTGATGCCCCTGCAGGTTTTGGTTCTTGTTCATGCCTTCATCTTTCCATTGTTCTGCCCTTTCACTGTCCTACTCCCCTTCAGGTTCTATGACAGCATAGCATCTTGAAATCACCTGGCTATCTTCCACATTGGATTTTCCCACATGTGATCATGTATCCAGAGGAGCAACTGACTTCTCATCCTTGGATTTAGCTTAAATATCACTTTTACAAAGGCCTTATCTAATCACCTTATTCAAAAAAATGTCTCACTTTTATTTTTTTTCTGTCACAATAATCTATTGTTGTTGTCCAATGACAAATTTCAGCCATTATTTTTTGTTATTCCCATTATTGTTTTGTAGTGCTACCAGTAGATGTAATTATGGACAGTTGATGCAGTTAGGACCTCATTCTTTTTTTTTTTCTTTAGTTTTATTGACTATTGAATCACCACCTAATATCATATTACCTGAAACAAAATAGATGCTCTTTAGTTTTGTAGGAAAACAAAAAAATAGAATAAACACATAAATAATGAGTTCCTACAGCTGCATAAAACTTTTTAAATATATTTAATCTCAAACTCATAGGGGGAAAATGAAGATTAGATAAATAGAAAATAAAAATTGCTCTTATACAGAAAAGAAATAAGTGATAAACTCATCTTCATTGGAACAAATGAATGGGTCTGATATTTTATCTTTGATTATTTGTCTCATAAGGTTTTTGAAACTTTTTTCCTTGTTACATCCTTGTGACTCTACTTATGTGTTTGCTGAATTGCATCTTGACACATAGATGGTCTTTTAAAATATATGGAAAGTCCCAGGGAGTATAATTAAGCAAGGACCAGCTGGGCACATTCCATTTGCAGAGCTCCATAACTACCTTGTGTTCATGCTATAAAATCTTTAGCAATCTTTGATCCTGTCAAGTGAAAGCTCTGTGAAGTTAGTAGCAGTTATAATTTTTAAAAAATATAGTTTATTATTCTTAAGCATTTGAAAAGGCACAAGACTACTGTACCCATATACCAAGCACAAGTATTTGGCTTTACCAGGACAAGAGGAGAAAGAATAAAAAGCTGAATGGTATTTATTAAAGTTACCAGAAAAGAATCTAGAAAACTTTCCTTTTGAAAAAATTCTGGATGTGATATTCTTATGTTGAAATTATGTTTGCATTTTAGTTAATTGTTTTAAGATGGAAAAGTTTAACTTTTCCCTTTTTACCAAGAAATTCCTTTGAACACTATTACTATCACTAATTATTTTTGCTCCAGAGAAAATGGACAAACATGGTAGTGTGATTTTAAATACATTCTCCAAGAATAACACTGCTTTTTGTCTTCTGTGTGCATACTGGATGGAAGAGTGAGTACTCACTATTTATGAGTGAGGTAAAATTTCCTCATTAAACTGCAGATAAGCTCCCTCCCAAAGGTAAGACTTTATAGTAAGTAGCAGAAATCAGACTTTGAGACTGTGTGAATGCTTTATTACACAGGAAATATATCACATGAGTATGTAAGAAAATAGGGATTAAAAACTTATGTGCAGAAAGTAGCTATTTAGATTGTACAAGATCATCATCACAAATATATTCAAAAAATTGAAAATTTACATCAGGGGCCATGTTATATCTTCAACACTGTTGTTTCCATCTGGAAAATAAAAGGTCCAAGGTGCAAAGCTGATTCCTTAGTCAGCATGGAGATTTCTCTCCTGTAATGACATGAGTCTAGTGTAGATACTTAGCCTTAATGAGCTAGTGGACGGACACTCACTGATGGCTGGAAGTTCACCTGATGTGAATAGTGTGATGGAATATAGTGTTCTGTGAACACTTATTGGACTTAATAAATGCATAAATAAGCAACAAGAGAGGAATAAAAGAAGGTCAAATACTGTCAGAATTTGACCTGAAGGATAACACAGGAAGAAGAAGTACCCTTTAATTAGCTAGACAAAACCTAGGAAGGAATAGAATTATTATGAAAAATAGCATATGTAGTTTGGTAAATACTAAAAGGATATGTAATTGAAGATGTCAAATAGTTGCAGATACCAGCTAGAAAACTAGGGGTGTGATAATGTTGAAGATATATAGAATGTTTTAGGTATTTATAGGTTAAGATAACATGGACTATTCAAAGATTCTAGATAGTTTCAGGGATTTGGCAAGCTGAGACTGTGGTAATTACTGTTTTTTCAAGTTCTCAAATGAAACTATTGTGATTTTATTGTGTCCCCCCATATAATTTATATGTTGAGGTCCTACCTACATCCAGCACCATAAAAGGATCTCCTGGTATCCTTCTCTTTCTTCCCTGGCATTTAATCTTCAGCTAGCCCTGCACATTGGCCAGAAGTAAAGTCACTGTTGAAGCCAGATGTGAACACAGCTACCCAAAGAGGGGAAGAATAAGAGGAATGAGAAGAGATCTGGAGGGATGAAAGGAGTATAGGGTCATGAGCACTCCTGGTTGGAGTCAAATGTTGGGGGTCAAGGGACAACAGAAGAAATATGTAGAGTCTTTCAACTTATTTGTTCATTTGATCAATATTTACTGAATACTTCTATGAGTCAGGCATTGAACCAAATTCTTGCAATAAAGAAGTAAACAAGTTAGAAACAGTAGCTTGTTTCTCAGTAGCTTATTTAAGAGTTTCTAAATAGAAGGGGTCAAATTAATGGGTGTATCAAGTATGCAGAATTAGAACACTAACACTTTTTTTTTTTGGTACTGGAGATTGAACTTAGGCACTCCACCACTGAGCCACATCCCCAGCCCTATTTTGTGTTTTATGTAGAGACAGAGTCTCACTGAGTTGCTTAGCCCCTCGCAGTTGCTGAGGCTGGCTTTGAACTCGTGATTTCTCCTGTCTCAGCTTCCCAAAGTGCTGGGATTACAGGCATGTGCCACTGTGCCTGGCTTCTAACACTTCTTACTGGCTTAGAAGGAATTGGTATTATTGTCAGGCAAGCTCCCTATGCCTAGATGTCCTCCAGCAAGGTCTGAGTTACCATGTCAGAAACTACTGTAAAAGGAGTTTCAGAATTGTTATAAGCTGAATTAGACACCAGCAAAGATTTATTATAAGTTCTTTTTATATCATAGAAAAAAAAGTTGTTTGTTTCTTCTCTTCCCTCATATATGGAAAAAAATAGCTTATATTCTTAAAAATTTGAGAGCTTGCCTGAAAACACAACACATGGCTCATCACATTTGCTATTACAAATGTTGATTTTCCAGGTTAATCCACAACTTATAGATTCATCATCAACACTGTAAAGAAAGAAACAGAATGAATGTGACTGAGTTTATCCTGCTGGGACTGACACAGAATCCTCAGATGCAGAAGCCTCTATTTTTGTTGTTACTTATCATCTACCTTGCCACTGTCACAGGAAACCTGCTCATTGTGGCTACTGTCCTCTGCAGCCAGACTTTGCACTCCCCCATGTATTTCTTCCTGGCTTTCTTATCTTTGATAGATGCATGCTATTCCTCTTCCATAATTCCTAAAATTCTAGCTGATTTGTTTTCTGATACCAAAGCTATCTCATTCAATGGCTGCATGTTGCAACTTTTTCTTGAACATTTCTTAGGAGGGTCAGAGATTGTCCTTCTTGTGGTCATGGCCTATGACCGCTACGTGGCCATCTGTAGACCTCTGCACTATGTAACCATGATGAGCCACCGCAAGTGCTGCCTCTTGGTGGGGCTGTGTTGGGTGGTGGGTTTTCTCCACTCTTTTGGGCAGATTCTAGTTACTTTCTGGCTCCCATTCTGTGGCCCCAACACCCTGGATCATTTCATGTGTGATGTTTTCCCCCTGATACAGCTCGCCTGCACTGACACTTTCCTCCTTGGTCTCTTGGTGGCTGCCAATGGAGGGGCAATCTCCATGATCACCTTCGTAATGTTGGTGGTATCCTACGTGGTCATCCTGTGCTCCTTGAGGACTCACAGCTCTGCAGGAAGGAAGAAGGCCCTCTCAACCTGTGGCTCCCACATCACAGTTGTTGTCTTGTTCTTTGTGCCCTGTATTTTTATGTATCTAAGACCAGTAGCTACATTTCCCATGGATAAAGCAGTAACTGTATTTTATACTCTTGTCACTCCCTTGTTAAATCCTGTTATCTATGCAGCAAGGAATACAGAGGTAAAAAATGCCATTAGAATGTTACTAAACATGAATGCAATTTCAGACAATAAATGATCAACTGGATATTTTATTTCTGGTATGATCTTTGTAATTTTATATTTTATCACAGCAGTCCATCTTATCCTTCATGGATGATAAATTCCAAGACCCCCAGTGGGTGCCTGAAACCAGGGATATTACTAAATCTTATAGATATATTATGTTTTTTCCTATACATATATAGATGATAAACTTCAATTTATAAATTCATTCCCAGATTAACAACTGATAACAAAATAAAACAATTATAATTACAGTATAATAAAATTTTGCAGTTTGAGACCATTATTAAGTAAAATAAAGGCTACTTGAACACTAGCACTGTGGAATCTACAATGACTGTCCATCTTATAACACAGACACCTACTAAAATGACCAATGGGTGGGTAGTGCATGCTATGTGGATATGCTGGACAAAGGGGTAATTCATGTCCCAAACCAGACAGGATGGGATGATGTGAGAATTCTTCATACCACTAAGAATAGTTTGCAATTTAAAATGTATGATTTATTCTTGCAATTTGCCATTTAACATTTTCAGAGCATGGTTTACCATAGCATAAGTAAGTGAAAATTACTGTCCTTTAAAGGCTTTCTCACACCTATGAACTTACTCTCAAAGCACTTTTGCAGGGTAGGTATTCTTATGATTATTACTGTCTTGGAGAGAAAAATACAGTTCTAGAAGGTTCAATAAAGAGTTCCATGTCAGACACAGAACTAGTGTTCAGATCTGCGTTCTTCTAGATCCAAATTCAATGTTCCTCAAACATGTCAAACGGTATTAGAAAAAGGGCAGTATTTATATCAGAAATTCTTTTGTTTGATAGTGAGTTGAAACTTTTTGTTATAATTTCAGAATTTCACAATGTGTTGAATATATAAGAAATTGGTACTCAGAAAGCTGTATGGCTTACTGGTATCTAAGAATGTGGAATGAAATGTAGAACAAAGGCACCAGACAAGACCTTTGCACACACTTGATACATTTGATTTTAATATTATATTTGATTTCTTGTTCTGTTGAGTAAATATTGTCAGTGATTATAAAAATGAATTTTTTGTAAACCAATATGAAAATTTTTAAATGTCCTCACATGGTCACAATTAAGTTATAAAATTGAAACCTATTGTTCTATCATGCAGAGAAAAGTTAAATAAATAAATCATACAACACATATCTACTAAATCAGAAAAGTTAAATAACTACGTCATACAGCACATACATTCACCTCAAGTCCAAATATTCTTACTATGTATCCTGTGGTATTTTACACATATAGAATTTCCTTGGGCTATATTTAATTATGATTTAGCATATAAAATATTTTTAACTTTAAGTGTCAATTTATTAGATTAAAAATCATCAGTGGTCACAAAATCTAGAAGTTTTTCAAAAGCACATAATAAAGTAATAACGATATTAAAAATTTGTTTTATGTTTAGTTCCTTGAATCTGGAATCCCCTTTGAAAACTAAGTCATGAGGTGGCTTATAATTATACAGAAATAGAATTTCATAATTGACCAAAGGATATATTTCTCAGATTAACAACTCAATTTACAATCTTTGTTGTGAATAATTTTTGGATCTTTCAAAAAATGCACCGTTATCACAATACAGATATGAATGTTATGGTTATAGATGTGTGTATAGCTGCCCCTTTTGATAGAGCCAGTCTCCCAGTTCACAGCTACCATGTATTTTGTTGAAGAAATCGGTGGACTCTGATGTAACAATATTTATCAAGCATATTATGATTTCAAAAACATCCTGAGAATAAGAACACGAGGCTTAGCATCAGGAAACATGGCTTTAACTTTTACTGAGCCATTATCTGATTCCATACTATAGAAACTGGATGAGTTATTTAATCCTATTTCTACAGGCAGTTTACTTAGGTAATTTAGAAGATGTATAAGTTCTATAATTCTGTCCCTATTAATGTTTATTACCTTAAATATTGTTCTATTCTACTTTACTAGATGAAGTCAAACTAGAAAGATTTTGGGAGATTGTATATAATAGGTGAGTGTGGCCATGTCTCTAACCTTTTTTATTTTTTGTAATAGTATAGGAGTGTCCTCCTGGGACTAAAGGGGTTTTGGATTGGACTAAGGCAATAAGAGCCCTGCATATGAGTGTTCGTTTGCCTTGAGGATTGTTCCTCTGCCTATCAAAGGTCATGAATGTGTCTGTAAGGCTTCTAGGCAGGTACCCTGTTTTGTTGTCACGAGCCTGTCAAATGTCATGCTAACACTTCAACTGACTTCTTACTGACTGAGATCTGTTCCATATTAATTTCTCCCATTTTTCATCCTGGTTTACATTCTGTTTGAAATGCCTGTGTTGGGGTCCCTCCCGTGATCTGTCCACTCACTCCTTGGACTTGTCTCCTGGGATCAGTCTTTCCCTTACAGCTCCAGGAACTCCTCTTTTGAAAAGTTCTCTTCATGTGCAATGTTCACTGCTCTAGACAGAACAGCATAGAGTCTGTCCCATCTCCTGTTCACATGACTCTGTGCTCTGGGGAGCTCAACTGGACAGGAGTGGAGAATCCAAAACACACTCGACCCATTAGCCTCTTCTGTAGAGAATGGATGAACTGTTGATGGGACAATATGAATGAGTTTTGATCTTTTGTTAGGCTGGGCATGATGAACTCATTTAAATATTTGTATCTGAAAGGAAAAAATATCTGAAATATTTTTACTTCTCAATTGGTGGGATTATAGTTGTGCTCATTCTCCAGTCTGTCTTTGTGCTTTCATTTCAGAGCTAAAAGAGAAATTTGAGAAATGTTCACAGATGATGCTTTAGCAAAACACATATTCACTGTAGTTATTTACATATTTTCAAACCTTCATTCAATATTCTTTGTCACCTACTATCACAAATGTAATAGCATGACCATATTCAAGGATCTGGTCAAACTGGGTTTGATCATATGGTTTCAGTTTCCTGAAACTTTTTCTACCCTGATACACACTGCTCACAGTGACTGCATTCTCTGAAGCCAATTCAGAGATATGTACAAGTTCTTCTTATTGTAGAAAATATATTTGAACATGGATGAGTGAATATAGTTCTATATAGGAATATTCTTGCATTAAATTGAATTCAAATTCTTTTTAAAAATAATTTTAAATACTGACATGTGTTTCTATTAATAGATGAGTGTTTGGTCTCACAACTGAAGACAGGATGAAAATGTCATGACACAGTTCTAAAACCAAACAATCTAAGAATAAGGACCCTGGCCCAATACGTTTGTGGTACCTAGGCAGATGATGTTTTGATTCCCTCACTTCGTTTTCCATGTTATTAGGCAGAAACATTGATACTTTTTGTCCATTTCAAAGGGATTTTGTTAGATTAAATTTAAATGGTTTAAAATGCATTTTACAAGTCTAAATATAATTTAAGAATGTAATTATTTTCATTATCATATTAATGTATTTCCAGAGTTGGCATAAGAAATGACTGTTTTGAAGAAGTACTGTGAATTGTACCTGATGTGAAGTGCTGTTCTTGTAACACGGGTCACAGGTCTGGGATTGTAGCTCGGTGGTAGAGTCCTTGTCTAGTGTGCACAAGGCCTGGGGTTCCATCTCTGGCACTGCAAACACAAAAATATACTAAATTCCTGTATATTCAAATATCCAAATTCTGTAATAGCAGACTCATTTTTACTTTGCTTTCTCTTGACAGAGTGATTTGTCTTTGTGTGGACTTAAGGAAAAAGTTAACAATTAAACATGAGTGCTGTGAAAGTTCTCTAATGTTCAGTTAAGTTGAAATAATTGGGTTGTGGCAAGGTCTGCTAACAACGAAACACCCCTGAGGTCTAATTAGCCACAGCTAAGACAGTTCACAGAAATTGTCTGCAAACAGGATATGTGGCAGCTCTTGCTAAGGCTCTAGAGAAAGGCACTATCCAAAGGTACAGTTATAAATCAATAAGACTCACTGTGGCTGAGCTACGTGGCATTTTTATTTTAACTTTACCTCTTGGTAAAGAGGCAGCTGCTTGGAGCCCTGGCCATGGAGCTATGTCATACAAGCTGATAGGTGAGAAATCATACAATTACAGATTCTCAGGATTAAATACATGTTAAAAATCATATAACAACCCCTCATCCCCATCAAGCTGAGGTTTTAATCTCTTCTTCAGCATGTGAGTCACCAAGAAAGATTGAATCAACTATAATCCCACCAATTGAGAAGTAAAAATATTTCAGATATTTTTTCCCTTCAGATACAAATATTTAAATTAATGAGAATTATACATTAAAATTTGCATTCTAAATTTTACTCATTTATTATTACAACATAAGAATTATGATATTATATAAATTTTAAAACTCTCTGTTAACAACTATCCGTTATGGGATTCACTATCTTATAAACTTCTCTAATGTTGGACCTTCCACAGAGTATCCTATCTTCCAAAGTTCTTTATAATTTTGCTGAACATATTTTTTATCTAAGAATTCTCCTCTTCTGAAAATAATTTCCTTTAGGATTTATTTCCAGAAAGAGTATTATGAAGTCAAACAAAAAAGATAAAATGATTTCCATTTCTTCATAGTTATTTCTCAGTCACTTTTATTGATTGTTTATTATCATATGTACATCATACTCAAATCTACCAAATAGACCTCAGAATAACAGAATATAATGAAGCTGCTCTACTTCTTTTTCACTTATGTATAAGATTTTGAAACTTAAGAAAGAAATCCCTTTATCTGTTTATCTTTGAAAGGGAAATAAATGTGTGTGTGTTTTTTTTTTTTTGCAGAATACATTTGGTTATATTTATGTTTATTTCTGTTCATTTCATTGGAGAATTTATGTCTCCATATTGGGATGACTTTTCCCCATTCTATTTATGATGAAATATTGTTTAACCAAGATTCATGCATGGTGGATGCTATGGGAAGACGAAGACATGAGACTATGCATTGCAGAAACATGGAGAAGTGGAAGTGACCATCCATTTCATGAATGGATGAGTTGCTACTGTGCAGTAAGAAACTACCAGAGGAGGGATCACTAAAAGTTTTTGGTAGAGATGTTTGTACAACTTGTATGGATGAAAATACATTAATATGCATAATAAGTATCCAATGAATATTTGTGGAGTGAGTGAAAGTGTAATAGTCACTTGCAGTTATTAAGAATAATATATGCATTTGTATGGATACATGTGTGTTTACCTATAGTACTTACCTATCATATCTGACTGTGTCTTTCTATTCTCCACATTAAATTTCTATTTTAAGAAACTTGTAGATAAGGTTTTCTGATGTGGAGAAGTAGACTGGGAAGAGAAGGGTACTTGAGTTCTTGGTTTTTCCCCAGGGCAGCGTGTTTATCCTCATACATGGAAATGTAAGAAGTGTGGGAATTCACCCTGCATTTATTCATCAGCTCACACGTGCCAGATGCTGAAGACACTGTTCCACACACTGTACTAAGTACCCCAAGGAAGAGACAAGAACAGCATATTGCTATGGTAGGTGTAAAAGACAGTGTGTCTGCTGTGATATATATATATATATATATATATATATATATATATATATATATATATATATATATCCTATCTGCTTGCTCACTGTAGATATGTCTTGGCCGTGCCCTTTCATAAGTAAAACTGTGGGTTTAGATGTAAATTTTGGAAGAGGAAATAGCCTTTACTAGTGTGCAGCACTTACAACTTACAGAATACATCTCAGAGCTATAACTGGTGAATTCACAGATTCAGGGGATGCTCAAAGGCAGAGGGAGCTGGAATTACTTAGCAGGATCACATGGACTTGGAAACAGGAGAATCAAGATCTCATGTATATAGCCCAGTGTTTTCTCAGTAAATTAAACAATAACTGTCAACTCTCGGAGGTTTTATAGGTGACACGTAGTACTAAGTATCTGAGGAGAGGAATACACCATGGAAGAAAGTGAAAAAGAACAACTGAGACCATCACTAGGGCAGCAGGGTGGACAAGGACATGCTCCATGGAAGTCATGACTGCCCCATCTCTGTACTATGAAACTCAGCCTGCACCCTTTCATGGCTAATTAGCTATCTATCTTTCTTTTGCAGGTAATTCAGGCCCCAGGAAGGTGTTACGTCCTGAAAGGATCACCTCATGCCTCCCAGTAACGTGACTGAATTTGTTCTCCTGGGGCTCACACAGAATCCACACCTGCAGAGACTGCT
>PVHX01008063.1:0-86297 GCA_004024805.1 Geosciurus inauris
GTATTGTCTAAAATAGTCTGCCCACTGTTCCATACTCATTGATTCCTGTTCTTTTAAAATCTTCTTTAAAAATCAATGTTTTGACCTTGAATATTCTTAATTTGGGTACTGAAAATAAAATTCTTACTTCAATTTTATTTCTTTGACTTTGTTTTAACCTAATGGTCTAAAAGTTATGAAAAGAAAAAAAATAAAACTTTCTATGAGATATTTTTTCTTAATAAGTTTTTATTAATTTATTTAAATCAGGGCACAATGATTACAATAAACCTCGGATTTTATGCAATATAGTATTTCTTGCTTTTTAGGATGAAAGAACATCTTCTAACTTACCAATTTATTGTCCTACATAATTATTTGCTTTATCCTCCTTTGTACCTGTTTCTTGAACATATTATAGTCTTAGATACTACTTTCTGGATTATGTTTCCTACTCATGCACTTTACTTACTATGTCAACATATCTTTGGAATATATTCTTTTCTACTTTTTTTTCTAATCTATTTCATTCATACCTTTTAGATACCATTTTAAATCTCTGTTACACCATTATATTCACTGTGTGGTTAGTCATATCCATTCTTTCTAACTTCTCATTTGTATTTAAATATAATTCCTAGTAGAGTAATTTACATGTATTCATATGTTCCATTTGCTTTCATAATTGCTGTTTTTCTCTGCTTGTATTAAAAATTCACCCTTCTTTGATATAAAATTGTTATTATGTATAAGACATTTTCCTGTTTCCATGAAGCAAAATTAATCATTTGATCTTTGGTGTCACTATATGATTATTTTGCATAAATCTTGCATAGTAAGATGCATTCCAACTTCTATTTAATATTTTAATATTAAATATTGCTTGCTTCTTAGTAAAGGACAAATAGACTCTTAGCTTTGAGAATAAAGACTTTTGCCATCCATTCTTATTTTACTAAAGAACCTAGCATAGGAATATGGGTGGAAATAACTTAAAATATGAACAGTAGCCATCTTGAGATGTTTTATTATACTTTCAAACATGAGTAAATTAACCATCAAATACCAGTGTTCAATAAGTATTTGCTGAATTAATTTTAATAAATAGGGCTTAAACATTATTGGTCAAAATATATTAGTCACAGGAAAATTAATTTTATGGAATACATGAAGTATATAAACAATCTAAATGACAAGATACTAAGAAAATTTAAAAAGTGAAATATAGAACTAGAATAGTGTGTTGAAATTCTATAAAATGTTTGCTCAAATAAATAAATAATACTTATTTTCTGTATGTTCCTTTTGATTTTTTTGTTCTTTTGTTTCCCTTTTTCTAGTTTTCTGTTATTCATTATCTTTTTGTAACCATTTTTATTTATCTGTTTTTTTTGAAGATGGATACAATATCTTCATTTTGTTTATTTAGTTTTTTAATGTGGTGCTAGGGATTGAACCCAGTGTTTCATGTGTGCTAGGCAAATGCTCTACCACTGAGCCACAAATCCCAGCCCCTCTACTTATCTTTTAAAATTATTATATTTTCTTATTTTACAGGTTTCTAGTGGTTGTGCTGGATTTTGGTAGGTTTTGTTGGCCATATGTTCTCTGTTGTACTTAGTCTATTCTGAAATTACATAGAAAAACAGTCATAGCCAATGTGTAAATGAATGTGTGGCTGTGTAACTATAAAATTCTATTTATAAAAACAAATTGAAGATGTTTCATATCAAGGGCAGTAATTTTCCAACTACTGCCATGCTGAGCATGACACTTTACACATGAAATTTATTACAGTTTAGTGGTGTCACTACCACGTCAAATCAAAAATACATTATATATATATATTATATTTTAGATTCTTTATCTCCATTTTATGATATAGTTTTTCTAATTTTTATGTTCACTTTTTTGATGATATTAATCTGTTTGGACCTTTAGTCAGAAAATATAATTTTATTAAGTGGAGAAGATATTGATTCTAAAAGATTTTAAAAATATGAAATCATAGGGAAGACTATTTTAGACTGAAGCTTTTTAAAAGGTCTCCTGTTTTTAGTGATTATGTTAAAGGCAGAGAATTTGAGGAGCCATAAGAGGCAGGAGAAAAAAGGTTCGAGTAAAAACAATAAAATTCAGTTACTTGTGTTATTGTCTCAAAAGGGTCTCTGATGTGCTCTATTTTTCTCTGCTCCTTACACGTAGTAATATGTACTTAGCTACTTTTAAGCTCAATATTGTTTGTTCTGTTGTCTCCATTCTGTCATTGCATCCATCCATTGAAACTTAAATTTCTGGTTATTGTAGTTTTTCAATCATAATCAACTAGTTCCTTCTTTTATCTTCTGTTATATTACTGATAATTTTTTCCATTTGTTTCAAGAGTGTTGATAAGCATTTGGACATTTTTTATGACAAATACTTTAAAATTTGGCAGATAACTCCAACATCTCTTTCATTTTATTAGTGATATCTACAGATGGCCTTTTCTCATCAAAGTTGAGAATTTGATTCCTAGGGTGATTAGAAATTTAAGGTTTATCCTGCACATTTTAAGAATGTCAGGAGTATGCTTTCTATTTAAATATCTGTTTTTCCCCCAGGGACTAAATATGTTCAGGCCAGAGCATACATCCTGGCCTACTTTGTGGAATGTGATTGAATTATCAGTTTTGTTTTCATGGCCTTTGCAATAATATTCGGGTCTGCCTCGCTTGTGTGCTAGCTAGGGGTGAAACAGGAATCCATGGTTTTCCACACCAGAATTTAGACAGCAAACTTTTTGTTGGTTTGCATTTGTGGTTGGTTACATGGATACGTTGTTCTATGGAATCTCTAGAACTTCACAGACAAATTTAAAATATCATTTCCTAAAATTCTATACCATTTGCAAAATTTCCCAGCCATATAATTTTGTTGGGAGAAAAAAGAACACTGCCTCATTCTTCCAGGAAAGAGTGGTGGAAAGAACTCTGGCCACTGCCTGAGAGGCTGCAGTGTCAGAAGGGGAGTAAGAAGAGTGCAATCTCATTATTTCATGTTGTGAATAAACATCTGGTCTTTTTCTCTGGTCTTTTGGTGCAAGGAGAGATGCCCCATCCTATTGCTGGGCACAAATGAATGGTGAGTCTCCATCCATAACCAGTGTGGTCATGTTAGAGGCATCACCTCATTATTGTAGGACTGTGATAGAAGACAACATTGTCCACATTTATGAGTGTAATTAAAAGAGTGATGCAACTAGTTTTTGTAGTGTTCATTCAATGCAAGGCAGAGATGATTAAAATGTTTCTGCCCTGAGGACCACCATCTAGCTCATCGTCTGTCTAGAGAAATCAGACTTCTTTTGTTTGTGTGTTTTATCTATGTTTGATGTCTCTGCATAGTAGACTTCTCTATGTGAAAATTTTTGATTCCAAAGTAAAATTTATCTTGTCAGACTCAGACAAAAGTAGGTTGAGAAATAATGAAAGGGAGAACTCATGCCTGCCTCTAGATAAGTACTATTTCAAGGTCTCTCTAAAGGCACCACAGGAAATTCCTTCACATTCTATGTGCACTCTCTGTTTTGCATATCTTTAGTGCATACACAGATTTCTGTAACAAAGTTGTTTGTTTGTTTGCTTATTTTATTTATTTATTGTACCAGGGATTGAACTCAGGGGCACTCAGCAACTGAGCCACATTCCCAACCCTATTTTGTATTATAGATACAGGGTCTCACTCAGTTGCTTTGTGCCTCACTGTTGCTGAGGCTGGCTTTGAACTTGAGATTCTCCTGTCTCAGCCTTCGAAAGTGTTGGGATTACAGGCGTGTGCTACCATGCCCCGCTTGTAACAAAGTTTATTTTTAACAAAAGACTACAGCAATTTAGATAAGATGTTCTCACTAAAACACTTGCCCAGCAAAGGCCTCTTCATCAATGAGTTGACACCCATGACTTGGGCCTCCAAGACCAATGATGTATGGTATCCAAAGCTGCTTATATAAATTTCTCCTTTTTTTTTCTTTTTTTCTGAAGAAAACCTTCCCAGCCTCAACATCCTGGAATACATTCATAGTTTACAATAGCATGTATGTTTCCATTGTTCTTTTATTTCCAAATAAATATTCTTTCAAGAATCTTTCTCTAATTGTTATTAGGTGGACACCCAAAACCTAAACTGGATTATATATGAGAGAGAAGGGGAAAGAGGAGGAGAGGGGAGAAGAATCTAGAAATTTACTGCTGGGTTATTTTTTCAGGTCCCATGTTTCTTAGCAACTCCATCCTCTTTCCTCCTTTTTTTTCTTTTGTTTTGTTTTGTTTTTTGAGTTGTTAGTTAATTACTTAATGAACTTTCTTCAGGAATTTTTCGTTAATGGGAGGAGTGGGGTACAGTGTGCATACTCTTTCATTTCTAGAACTAGAAACAAGAGGTTATTTTTGACATTTAAATCATTATTTCAGTTCAATTCTCAAGATGAAAGCCAGGCAAGAGTAGATTGGCATGAGAAAGGATGAAGGGAAAATGTGAACACAGACACAAATTTGAAAAATTTGTTAGATAAAAAATGCAAACAATAGGGTTATGGTAGAGTAACACATAAGTTCATGAAAGGATAATTTTCTCCCTAGAGTGTATTTCCACGTGAGTGTATTTAAATAATGATGGGAATTTGTTTATATAGACACAATGGAGTAATAAGAAGGAACCCGAGAAAGGAAACTAAGACAATAAAATAGTCACATCTTCTATTTTAATATGACAGCACAGAAAAATAACCATGTCAATGAAATTCAGTATATTTGGTTACAAAGTCCTTAACTTGAATCTATAGCCTTCCTGAAGCTAAGCAAAGTAAAATTTGAAAATTTAAAAATATAGAAATGGCTTTGATATCTTGCACAGAGATGCAGAGAAAGTTGCAGAGCTGACTATGAAAATTAAGCTGGATAATTTAAAGGCATTTTCCAAAGGATTAGTTGGAGTAATGGCAAATGGCATCTACAAAGAATGACAGAATAACTGATGACAGGAGTAACTAATACATTGACATTAGATAAATATTCAGGCTCAAATACTGGAGATTTCTGAGATAGAAAAATTGATAAGAACAAAATAAATGAAGGGTTTGGAAGGATAGATATTGTAATCAGAGAATTATGTAGTTAAGTTTACAAATGTATAGGGTAAGTAGTTCTGAAGTACAAGATCTGCAGTTTGAACAGAGTGATCATATCAGAAGACAGTGAAGTAGTGAGGCAGAAACACATACACCAAGAGCTCAGGATGTTTCAGAGATTCATTTCGTGAATGTAACTTTACATAGGATGGTACCAAAAATTGAGATATGAAATATATATTATTTTAATGTTAACAGCCTTGATAATAGGAGAAGGGGGAGAACGAAAGAAGGTGTTTAGATGTGGGTTAGGTCAATAAATGACAGCTCTGAGGGGTGATATAAGTAGAAGGATTAAAAAGAATAGGCTTATCTTTAAAAACAAGCAGGGTTAAATAAGTAATTGACTAGAAAGAATTTCCTGAGATTAAATTGATTTGCAACCATAAGAAAATAAAAACCTATCTTTGATGGACATCTTCAAGAAAGTATATCTTCAAAGAAATATCTAAAGATGCAAAATGTTTGTAATACAGAGGCAATAAGAGGAATGATTAAAAGCACAGCTTTGGTTCAAATGGTCATTCTATTTTTAATTTTCAAGAACCTCATGTTGACTTTTGTAGTGGCAGTACATCTTTGCATTCCCACTAACAGTGTAAAAGTACACCCTTTTCTCCACATCCTCACCAATAGTTTTTCCCCCTTGTGCTTTTGATAACAGGTATCCTAATAGGTGTGAAGTGTTTTTTTTTTTTTTAATTGAACTTTTAATTTTCATTTCCCTGATGATAAGTGATGTTGGTCATCGTTAAAAATACCTGTTGGCCATTTATGTCTTCTTTAGAAAAATGTCTCATAGCATGGTCTCACATATGAAATCTAAAATAGTCAAACTCGTAGGAGCAGAGCATAAAATGGGTAGTTGCCAGGGACGAGAAGGGAAGTAGAAATGGAAAGAAATTGGTCAGATAATACAATTTCCATTATTCAAATGAGTAAGTCCTGGAGATCTAATGTATAACAATGTCACATAGTTCACAGTACTGTAATGTACATTCGAAGTTTTCTAAGAGGGTAGATTTTAAGTGTTCTCAAAAAAGGAAAAGAAAAAGAAATGTGAACCTGGCATTTTTCTTGCCTATGTTCCCAGTTACTCTGGAGGCTGAGGTAGGAGGATCCCAAGTTGACTACTGGCCTGAGCAATTTCAGGAGAACTTATCTCAAAATAAAATTACAAGGGCCAGGATATAACTCATTGGTAGAGTGCCCCTGAATTCAATTCCCAGCACTGCAAATTTTTTACAAAAAGTAAAATAAAGTGAGGTAATAGCTGCATTGCAGTGATCATTTGGATATGTGTATTCTTAAACACATATAGTATATATACATATATATATGAACATGAAGTTATGTATGTAATTTTTTTTCTCCTTTTTTTCCTCAATAAGGCTGTTAACACCAAAGCAAAACCAAAAAATAGCTTTGAGAGCCAGACTTCATGGGCTCAAATTCTGGTTACTTATGTAAAAATTAAGCAACCCTTACAACTTTCAGTTTACTCATTTTTAAAATTAGAATACATTGGTGTCCAACCAAACTATCAAACAAGCTACAAATGTATGTACCTTCTTAAGCTCTTGTACCTCACCCGTAAAATATAGCCATCTTAGAACTACTCTTCTATACTATACAGCAGAATTTGGTTCTAATTACAGCCATTGATATTCAATAGTCAGAAATTTTTTGGCCATACTAAAAAATAACCTGATAGTATCCTATCAGAGATACATAACCAGCTGGCTGGGTCCTCTTTCTTAGAACTATAACACCTATCTCTGTAAGATCATATCTAAGATCCTGAGGCAACACCAACTGTCAGGCAGCATCCTCTCCCCATTGTTTCCCCTCTCCAAACTCCAAATTAAGTCTCAAATGTTTTGCTAGCTTTCTGTAAACCTTGTATTAAAACTGCATGTGTGAGAAAACTTTATTTTACTCATCTTGTAGTCCATTGAGTCCAAACTTCTGTATTTCAAATGAAATTGATCTAGATGCCTTAAAATATGTTGGAAATCATGATCTAGAATTTATATATTGTTATGTTTATTCATATTAAATATTATGTCACAATATAAGTTATTGTGATAAAATTATGTTATATAATTATATGTTATGTTTTTCATAGGTGTTCCACATCTGGGATGATAGGACAAAATATCTTTCAACATTGTTTAAACAATTATTTATATTCAGTTATTTCTGTTAAAAGAGCAAGATGTTTATATTTTTTCTGATTTTAT
Organism: Geosciurus inauris; assembly: GCA_004024805.1. Taxonomy (NCBI): domain Eukaryota; kingdom Metazoa; phylum Chordata; class Mammalia; order Rodentia; family Sciuridae; genus Geosciurus; species Geosciurus inauris. The sequence continues at coordinate 7,390 of PVHX01008063.1, forward strand.
ATTTATTGATTCTACATGTTAAATCACTAGGATGTATGCATCTTAAATATGCTAGTTTTTTGCTTTTATTACAGCAGAAAGGTTTTGGAATAATGGGGAGTTTTGGTGGTTGAGTTAAGGAAAAGAAAGCACAGATAATCATGAGAATACATACCCAGAAGAGGACACATCACTGGTGTTTCCTCTTATGTTGCTATTAATATTGCAGTTCAGAGGGGAGATAGATTTCCCCATGCCTTTACTTATTTAATGAATCCATCCATCCCTGTACAGATGTAACTTTATTTCTAAGCAATAAGTTTGGCTCAGAAACAGGCTCTTGCTGCCCAGGATCTTTTATCTAGGTATCTGGACAACTCTAGTTCTGGCCTTGGTAGGTACTGGCTATGTTAGATCTCTAGGTTTGGTATTAATCAAAAACAAAAATGAAACAAAACTGCATAAGAAAATGACATGATGTTGTTTTTCATCTGTAAAATCAGGTCATGTTGTGGTTTGTTTTTTTAATGTTCTCCCTCCAAAAGCCATGTATTTACGTCTTGGTCTCCAGATTGGTGCTGTTGGGACGTGGTGAAACTTTTAGAAGTGGAACCTGCAGGGAGATTTTTAGGTCATCAGGGGCATGCTGTTAGAGGAGACTGTGGCAGCCCATCCTCTTCCTTGCTCTTTTTGGCTCTCTGGTCATGAGGTAAGCGATTTAGCTCCACCATGATCTGCTCCCTTACCAGACTGGAACCTCCAAAACTATAAACCAAAATATACATTTAATCTTTATAATCTGGTTACCTCAGTTGTTTCATTAAAGTAATAGAAAGCTCACACTGACAAAAATAAGTACAGCAGACAAAATCCCCAAATGTTTATACTCAATGTTAGCTAAGTCATAGTACCACATAAAAGTAATCTTACTCATTCAAGGTAGAAATATAAACTGGTATAACTACTACAAGTAGAAATTTGGAAATATATATTAATAACTTTAAAAGTAGCCTTCCATACTGTATATATCTAAATGTACTATGAGGAATATATAATAAAGAAATAATAAGAATTGCAGTAAAAATTTTTGCATAGGAGTTTACAAATACAAAGAATATCTATAGTATTGAAAAATTATAAAATCTACTCTCTTCTGATGAAGGAATATCTAAATAAACTATAAGGTACCAATGTAATGGAATAATGTTCAGCTATTAAAAATGATGTTTCAGATCACTTAATTTCATGAGAAAAACTGACTCCCTAAAACGTCTGGAGATGCATATACATATGTGTATAAAATATCAATCACACCCTCCTCACACATGCCAACACGTAAAAAGGAAAATATAAGTAAAATAAATTTAAAGTGATATTCTCTGGTATTTGTGATATTTGAAATTAATTTTCCCCATTTTATTGTTTTCTCTTTTTTAAATATTATATATTGAGTCAATATTACTTTTATGTCCATGCAGACAATAGTAAATAAAATTAAATGTATATATGCATGGGTCATTATTCCTAATAAAAATAGCTGAGCATGTTAACTACAGAGATTACAATTTATAGAAATATAAGATTCATATTAGGGTAGTGCAGAGTATTGTTTTTCAGTGCTGGATTTCCCAGGTTCTCTAAATATCAAAATAATTTATAAACCCTTATATCTGATTTATGTTAATGTTTTTAAAAGAGAAAAATACAGAGGCTATCTGGTTTCTTTTTAATCTAATCATTTGTGATATAAAATTTACAAGTAGTGCAAAACTAAAATATGCATAGGCATGATTATGATGACCTTATGAGAATGATTAAAAACTGCAGAAACAAACAAAAAAATCATATTTTAGTGGATATAAGGATATCCATTTGTTTAAAAACCCTCGTCTAAATTAGGCAAATGAATAAACTAAGCCTATTGATTGTGTCCTTGATTGTAAGGGATAAGAATTCTGTAACATCCTGTCTCTTTGTATTTAGGTCCAGTCAATATGCTTTTTCCCATATATCGATGAAAATTTCTCTTTTCCTGATATGTATCTGAAGACAATTTTTTATGGCAGAACTATCAAATATAGTCTCATTTCATGAAGTACCAAATTTCTATTGTTTTACTTCTCTTTCTTGTGTCTCCTCAAACTCCTTGCAAAAATCATTGTATCTGTATATTTGTTTTGCCTTAATATTTTTAAAACTAAAAATAAACATATTTGGCTGTAATCCCAGCATTTAGGGAGGCTGAGACAGGAGAATCACAAGTTCAAAACCAGCCTCAGCAACGGTGAGGCATTAAGCAACTCAGTGAGACCGTGTCTCTACATAAAAAAACACAAAATAGGGCTGGTAATGTGGCTCAGTGATGGAGTGCCCCTGAGTTCAATCTCCAGTACCAAAAAAAAAAAAAAAATTTGGAATTATAGAACATAAATAATTACTTGAGATCTTCTATGTACTGTAGCATCTATAGCTAACTATAATGTATTGTATATTTAAAATTAGCTAAAAGGGTAGGTCATTTATGTTAACTGTTGCACTTTACACACACACAAATAATAGTTAAGGGGAAGAGAGAAAACTTTGGGAAGTGATAAATATGTTTGTTTCCTTGATGGTGATAATGTCATATGGATATACTTATCCCCAAATATGTTATGTTGTGTATATTAAAAATGCTCAACTTTGCAGGTCAATCACAACACAAGGAAGTGGTTTAAAATAATAGATAAAACATTCTAAAAATTAAATTAGGTTACTGTATAACAATTTTAAGAAAACAGGTAATGAAGTGAGTAGATTTAAATAGCTATGATGAAGAAATAAATATAATAAATATAATCATATAGATATACTGGTTTTCATTTGTATGATATTCCCTCAGAAATTATTTCAAATAGTTTATAATATACAGGTGCATAATTAGGGAGTGAAGATTATAACAAATGTTAGCATGCACATGAAAACATCTAATCTGGGTAGGTTGTAATTCTCAACAAATATTCAGAAGAGAGGAATTTAAGGAGGGGAGACAGGAATTTATACATAAGGATTTAATACTTTTTGATATGATAAATCCTAAAAGGTGAATACAAAAGAAAATGTTTCTAAATGTCTATATTATATGTGTTACTAAATGCCCAATGATAGTAGGAAGGTGAAACATTTTTTATATTTTTTGGGGGGGTTACTGGGAATTGAACTTGGGGGCATTGGAACACTGAGCCACATACCCAACCCTATTTTGTATTTTATTTAGAAACAGGGTCTCACTGAGTTGCTTAGCACCTCACTGTTGCTGAGGCTGGCTTTGAACTCATGATCATCCTTCTTAGTGACCTGAGCCTCTGGGAGTACAGGTGTGCACCACTGTGCCCAGCAAAGGTGAGTTTTTTTTTATAAAACTCTTAATGCAGATTGCAAAAAGATTAGGATAAAAGTATATTAATAGTGAGAGACTGGTCTACCTGGAGAATTTATCTATGCTTGGTTTATCTAGAAAGTGGCTTATATAAATTTGTTTTATACTTTATTTTTATGAAGATCAAGGCCATGTGGACTAGAACAATTAATCTTTATCTAATTGTGATGAAGTGATCTTGTAGCATTAATAAAATAATGAGGAACTTGAAAGGAAATCACATCATGAAAGATTTGCCAGAAGAGGAGGAGTATAAATAAGACTTATTTATACCAGAAGAAGCAGATTGTACAAAAACAAATTTCTGAATACTGAAGATGAAAGATGTGTAAGCAAATTAATACACTTAAAAAGAATGAATTGTGAGGCTTTGTATATTCTAAAGGGACTCATGGAATTAAACCAAGTTTTTTAATTATTAAGGATTTTGAACATACATTTACAAACATGAATAGGTCAGAAATTTTATCAAAAAGGTGGTGACCTGTATAAATAACAGAGCTTAAGCTTGGCTGGTGGTTTTGCTCTGTGGTACACTGCTTGCCTAGCACGAGAGAATCAGTGCTTGCTATCTTTCTCAAAGCAATGAAAAATCCTTTAAAAAACTTTCTGGTAAAAAATTTTATACAACAAAATGTTATGAATTCACTGATAGCATGAAATATGTGGAAAAATGTACTACTGTTTCTTGTCTACCTATAAGAACATTAAGAAAATTCTATTTCCCCACACATTGTGATCTGACTTGCAGTGCCATCCCCTCTTCAGTGATAGCAGACAAGGTGTGTCACCTCTGGCTAGTGGAACAAGACCATAAGTGACAGTATGGTGACTTTGAGTAGAAAACTTAAGAGTCACTGTAAGGTTTTGCTGGCTTTTCTTGTTCTTTTTCTTCACCATGAAAGGAATTTATTGCACAGAGTCTTTCCCTTCAGTTTGGATCCTGAAATGAGAACAAATACAGGGGCCAGAAAACCAGAGTTTCAACTGCTGTATAACAGCAGAAAGAAACATCCCTTGTTTGCTTAAGTCATTGTCATTGTTTTGATTACCCAGAAATATGTAGTACAAATATCAGAAAAAGAGTTATAAAATGCATTGCTGTGTGCATGTTTTGTCTAATATATAATCAATCAATCATGATGGATTCTTTATTAATATAAAAACAAAGAGACCCTTGTTAAGTGAGGGGCTATCAACAAATCATGCAGTTCTCTTATATAAGACTTTATTTCTTATTTTGAAGAGGTGACAGTATTTTGAAGTTCTTTGATAAAAAAAAGAAATGTAAGAGTGGATTCTAAAATCAAGCATTAGAGATATTTTGCCTGATTCATTTAAAGAAAGGAGGTACACTACCTTTTAATTAAAGACTAGGTGAAAATAATCTACATGAGCTCATTATGGATGTGGTGTGAATACTTACAAAGGAATATGTGATTTTTAAAAAAACAAATAGGGTAAATTCAGAGAATTGTTAAGCCAGGCTAATTACATTTGCTTTGAGATGGAGCTATTCAAATTGTAAATTGAAAAAAACCTGAAGTATATTTGAATTTTAGCAAAGCTTATGGCAGTTTGGGGGTATGTAAGTATGACTTGGCCACTGACAATATATTGATTTCCTAAGCACTTAATAACCAAACTCGAAATACTTGTGTGCTGTCATTTAGCTCTTACCTTATTTTGTTTTAATTTATTTGTTCTACTTAGGTATACATGACAGCAGAATGCATGTTGATTCATTGTACACAAATGGAGTACAGCTTCTCATTTCTCTGGTTGTACATAATGTAGATTCACACCATATGTGCACTCATACATGTGCCTAGGGCAATGATGCCCATCTCATTCCACCATCTTTCCTGCCCCCATGTCCCCTCCTCTCCTCCCTCCTCTTTGACAAAGTTCCTCCACTCTTCCCACGCCCCATCCTTCATTATAGGTCAGCATCTACTTATCAGAGAGAACATTTGGCCTTTGGTTTGTGGGGATTGGCTTACTTCGCTTAGCATGATATTCCCCAACTCCATCCATTTACCTGCAAATGACATGATCTTGTTCTCTTTTAATGCTGAGTAATATTCCATTATGTATATATACCACAGTTTCTTTAACCAGTCATCTATTGAAGGGCATCTAGGTTGGTTCCACAGTTTAGCTATTGTGAATTGAGCTGCTATAAACACTGAAGTGGCTGTGTTACTGTAGTATGCTGTTTTTAAGTCCTTCAGGTATAGACAGAAGAGTGGGATAGCTGGGTTAAATAGTGGTTCCATTCCAAAGTTTCTAAGGAATCTCCATACTGCTTTCCAGATTGGTTGCACCAATTTGCAGTCCCACCATCAGTGTATGAGTGTGCCTCTCCAACTCCATCCTCACCAACATTTATTATTATTTGTATTCATAACTGCCATTCTGACTGGAGTGAGATGAAATCTTAGAGTAATTTTGATTTGGATTTCTCTAATTGCTAGAGATGCTGAACATTTTTTCATATATTTGTTGATTGTGTATCATCTTTTGAGAAAGTGTCTGTTCAGCTCCTTAGCCCATTTATTGATTGGGTTTTTGTTGTTGTTGTTGTTGTTAAGTTTTTAGAGTTCTTTATATGTTCTGGAGATTAGTGCTATATCTGATATGCATGTGGCAAAAATTTGTTCCCAGAATGTAGGCTCTCTGATTACCTCACTGATTATTTCTTTTGCTGAGAAGAAGCTTTTTAGTTTGAATCTATCCCATTTATTGGTCCTTGATTTTATTTCTTGTGCTTTAGGAGTCTTGTTAAGGAAGTTGGGGGCCTAATCCGACATGATGAAGGGTTGAGACTACTTTTTCTTCTATTACACACAGGTCTCTGGTCTAAATCCTAGGTTCTTGGTCCACTGTGAATTGAGTTTAGTGCATGGTGAGATGCTATCTTTTCTCCAATGTGTGTTTTTGGTGCATTTGTCTAGTATAAAATAACTATGTAGGTTTGTCTCTGTCTTCTATTCAGTACCATTAGTCTGCATGTCTATTTTGGTGCCAGTACCATGCTGATTTTGTTACTATAGCTTTGTTGTATAGTTTAAGGTCTGGTATTGTGATGCTTCCTGCTTCACTTTTCTTGCTAAGGATTGCTTTGACTATTCTGGGTCTCTTATTTTTTTCAAATGAATTTCATGATTGCTTTTTATATTTCTATAAGGAATGACGTTGGTATTTTAATTGGAATTGCATTGAATCTGTCCTTTAAACACTAGCCAGAACAATTAGATGAAAGAAATTAAAGGGATAAAATAGGAAAAGAAGAACTATAATTATTTCTGACAACATGATTCTATACTTAGAGGATCTGAAAAATTCCACTAGAAAACTGCTAGAATTAATACATGAATTCAGCAAGGTAGCAAGATATTAAATCAATACCCATAAATCAAATGCATTTCTATACATTAGCAATGAATCCTCTGAAAGAGAAATTAGGAAAACTACCCCATTCACAATAGCCTTAAAAAAATTTAAAAAAACCAAAACAATAACTTTGGAATCAATTTAACAAAAGAGGTCAAAGACATCTACAATAAAAACTACAGAACACTAAAGAAAGAAATTAAAGAAGATCATAGAAGATGGAAAGATCTCCCACGCTCTTGTATAGGCAGAATCAATTTTGTCAAAATGGCTATACTGCCCAAAACAAAATGCTATACAGATTCAATGCAATTCCAATTAGCTCTTACCTTCTTAAGGAGACCTTCTGTAACTACCCAATCTCAACTTGCCTCATGCATTGTTTGCTATATTACGCTGTTGACATATTTGTGCCAGATGATTTTCCTCAGATATTGGGCTACAAAATAGTTGAAGCCAAGCCTATTATGTTTAACAGTGTGTTCTCTTCCTCAAGGACAGTGTTAGGAAAATAGTATGTTGAACAATGCACATTTATTGAATAGATGGAAGGTTGGAGTCTAGTATCTAAGTAAAAATGAATGCAAACAAATTTAAATATTATGTTTCTTAACTGAAACTCAGACTGATGTGGCAATTATCTATATTAGAGAACAAAGTATTAACCTTGTTATTTTATAAAGCATTTTGTTAATCATTGAAATAGTTTTTTTAATCTTTCTAATGTTGATGATGCAGGCCATAATAATATTCTTTTTAAAATCAATGTTTAATAAATTTGATATGATTATTAGCCCATACATTTCTGAATTACTGAAGAATACTACATTTGTGGCCTACTACACATAGGTACCTACTATAAAAATTACTGTAGTTACAGCTGAATTTATGTATTTGGCCTAAAGATGATACTAAAATTTTTAAAGATTTTTATTTACTCTTTTTAACTGTGCTTTAAAAATTACATATTATATTACTGTCCTTAAGTAAAATATCCCATTATGCCTGTCATTACCTAATACTTGAATATGTTAACTATGAAATATTTGGTGTTTAATGCATGTTTACTTCTGTTTGATTCAAAGGACATGAAAAGACAGTATATTCAATGATTCTTCACTTTAGTAAAATGAAAATTGATGCATTTTCTATTTCAATTAATTAATAATTATGTAAGGGAAAATAGCTTCATGACTTTTCATATTTAAGAAGCAGATATAAATGAAATAGCAAATACATGCCAAAAAAATCTTGCAATAAGTTTAAATGCAACCAATTTAGAATAAGTAATAGTTCAGTATGAGACATAGATGCTTTATAAATGGCTTTAATTGGAAGAAAAGAGGTTTGAAACTGCTCCAAATAAAATATGATGGCTTGTGTCAGAGTGTTAGAAAACATATTCTTCTTAAGAGCAGGGGGGAGAAAAAGAATGAAAAACATGATGGACCTTGAATAATGGTTCAACAGTAATGCTGTATAATTGCTTTTCATCCTTTCTATCAGCACTGAAGCTTTAAAACATTGATCAAAGATGATGACTATCACAAAGTGCTTAAAGTGCAGCACATTGTTAAATTTCCTCAGCCTCTGGAATAATTATAGCATGAGCAAGCATAAAGATGATTCCCCCACCTCCACCCGCCTTCCTCAAATGATTTTCCAGCCAAGGTAGATGGGATTAAAGAAATCTGACATGAATAAGCTATATTAGAATATCAATGTCAAAAGATATATCACAGGTGCCTTCCTCAAAAGGATAAAATACCAAAAACATTTCACATTAATACACACCAGAATTTATTTGCTGTCCTTACTAACAAACACTACTGAAATAAAGGATGCAAAACAAAACCAATAGATGAGACAGTGAAATCCAGAGAAATAAGAAGTGTTTATTGAGTCATCAATAAACATAGCTCTGGGCTGCTAAAACTTTACAGCTGAAGAAATGATTGAAAGAGAAAATCTCTTCATCCTCTTATGGGAATAATAGTTAAATGACTTTTAATACATTTTGTATTGTACTAGATTAATATTTTTAGCATATGCTTTCATTAGTATCTCACTAATATAGTCTTCATTTGGCAAATTAAAAAATAATTATTGACATCCTACTAAGTACCAGGCTCTGTGTAGGGACAGATGTGTTGCCCTTCTGCAGTAGTTGAACTGTAGGCTTCCCTGCCGCATCCCTCCTGACCTTGTGATTTTAGCATATTTGGGGTGGAAAATCACACAACTTTGCCACAGTACATCAATTTCTCTGGTGTCTCTGATATGGAATGTCACTCAATGATAATTGGAGGAATTAAGAAATGAGAGGAATTTAATGCCCTGGGATTGAGTCTCAACTCAATTGAGTGGTATAAATGTATGCATGTTTCATTCTCCACATTCTCCAGAGAGATAATGTTGAGATGCAGTCGCCACAGTGTCACATGATAACCTGAGAGCAGGTTGAGCTCTCATTGCCCATGGCAGTCACCAGTTAATTAGTGCTCAATCATTAGCTTTTACTCTACCTAATTTTCCAGCTCCATTTTATTACTAACCCCTCAAAATACATGCTGCTAAGTGCTTGTCTCAGGATCAACTTTCAGAGAGGCATTGAAATCAAGAGAGCTGGTAATGAAAGCAATGCTAGAAAATAGCCCCCAAGACTATTTTCTGAGGTTTGTTTTTCATAGGTCAAATAGCAACAAGGACCTCATTGCCTGTGATCAATGAAGTGCTGATCACTGCTGGTTTTGTTTACCATCACACTTTTAAAGATTCAGTGATGGAGTTAAATGGGATTCAGGTGGAAGGAGATAGAGACGTAGGGAATAGCTCTAGATGGTGGGTGCTACGGGGCAAGGTATATAAAGGGTTCCTGGCAGTGGCTCACCTTTTTCATACCTATTCCAGAAGGCTTGAAGTGAAAGAAATGCCAGACTCCGTTCAGCCAACTATTAATTCAGGACATACTAAAATTCCAGAAGGTCTGCCTTGCAATGTTCAATACCTGTAACGGGGGGACAGATAGCACAAAAACTGGCCTCAATTTTATCATAAGCATTGAACAAATCCAAAAGACATTTACAAGCTCAGCTTGTGGAAGTTTCCTGACATCAGAGAAGTAGTAAATTTTGGGGGTCCCTGAAGACTTCACATGAATCACTGGAAAAGATTGACCTTGGAATCTGGCACCTTCACATCTGCAATTCATCAGAACTTTGAAAAACAAATGCCAGCTTCTGTTTGAGGACAACAAAAAGAAATGATCGGAGGTAAGTGCTTTATGATATATTTGTCCCCCTTGAGATCATTCATGTTTTCAGTGTTTGACTAAAATCTATAAATGTGCTCACATATTAGCATTGTTCAAAAAGAGAAATGTAATCTATTACAAGTAAGGTATAATGCCAAAAAGTTTCAGAACTGTGGAAATACTAAATATGTACTAGCAGATTTGGGAAAATATATATAGGAGTGAATATTTAGGCTGTTTCATGGATAGTTACATAATACAAGGCTAGAGAGAAGTGAAAGTGCAATAACTGGAAACTTTGGAGTGACATAAAGTATGATCTTCCTGATGAGCACCTAAAACTAGCACTAATATGATGCTGGATTATCTGTATCTTTCATTCTGTAGTGAATCATAGTAAATGAGGCAAAAATGCCACAACTTCCTTAGCAGAGTATTACAAAAGAGTTCATGATAGTAGACCTGAGTAAATAAGTTTATTACATGAAACTTGAGTTCTCTTAACCTACCTATGTCCTTTAGAAGACTCAGAGGACACTAAAGCAATATGTAATGCATGAGTAAGAGGGTCATCAATGTATTTGAGAAGGTTAATTTTGGTCATTCTCTGCAGGCTAGGATTGACAGTAAGTGATGCTTCCATCAGGAGCTTAGTCTGATAGAATCCTGGCATACGCGGAGACAGGTCATGACACTTAAAGGCAAGGTGCACATAATGATGATGGCAATAAAGCAGTGGTGATAGAATAGCTTTACCCAAAGAAATCTGTAGCTAAGGCTATTAGGCCATGGTAGCTCAAGAGAGGACAGAGACAGGCCAAATGGGGTAGATTTTCTTTAATTTGCTTAGCTTGAATAAGTTGTTAAGAGCTATAAGGTGTCTTGTCTGGTTATAGTGTGAATGCATTAAAAGGAAAATTTAAAAGCCCACAGAGATGTTTGTGTTTAAGTTTTTGGCAAGGCAAATGTGAAAAAGTTATTTTGTAAGAAGTACATCAGAGGAAGTATATATGATGAATTTGAGAAGGTTCATTTTGTAAATAGTCAAATAGTTTAGATTAACTATTTTCAATCAGATATCTTAATATCAGACACTGAAAGTGATGCATTGGTTTAAAAAAGGGTGGGGCTAGAACTAAGATACTCAGAATTATACATTCAATATGTAAGTTTTGGTCTAGTGTAAGCAACCACTAACCAAATCTTGGAAATGCCCATGAGTGTGTGTTTCATAACATATAGCTCAAAAACATTATTCTTGGTGAGAATTTAGGCACAAAACTAGTGTGGTTATATTTCTAAACTGTGTGTTTAATCATGTCACTCCCTTGACAAATAGTATTCAGTATTTTCACATTCAACATAGAATTAAATTCTGTTGTCTTGGTTTGCCTAGCCATTCATTTACTTAAATTTCCACACATCCACCATATTTTTCAGTCCTTCTAAATTCAAGAGCTTCCAGCAATGAACTTCCTGTGTGTCCTCAAACCACTTTTATAGAACTATTTAAAGTATTTCTTTTTAAATAAATTTTCTAGTATATTCCATCGAAGAGGTTTAATTCTGAGGATAGAATTGTGCATAGTCTCTTCTTGATATTCTTTTGTGGCTATGGGAACAAGAGTGATATTCTCTCTTTCATTTGTGATTTTAAATTTACCATGACCTCTTCTTTATTCATGGGTTATTTAGGAGCAGGTTGATATTTTGATGTGTTATAGATATTTTTTCTGTTATTGATTCATAGTCTAAATATTATGGCTTGAGAACAAAATTATTATACCTAATTCTTTTCAACTTTTGATAACATCAAAATTATCACTTGATTATATTCTGTCCTAGTGAATATTACATGTGTATTCAAGAAGAATGTGTGCTCTAATACCCGTTAAGATGGGCATTCTGATGTTGGGAGGAGTGGTGTCCTAGAAATGTCAATTACATTATATAGACTGATAGTGTTTTCCATATTTCCTGTGCACTTCCTTTTTGTCTACTAATTATATCAATTACTGAGAAATGAGTGTTTAATTATCAAATTATAAATATGGATTGTTTATGTTTTGCCTCAAGTATTTGAAAGATCTGATATTAAGGGCACATTCAGCATTGTTACTGACATTTTTTTTTTTTTTGGTGGTCTTCCATTATGATTTTGTTCTCATTTGTGCACATTTTTTAGATTTTTTAAAGTAGTTTTACTGAAGATTGTTTATTCATCCTGAAATAGAATATCCATTAATCTCACTTGACTTTTTGACCGCTTACTTTGAAATAACATGAACACTCTGGTCCTACACAGCTCCACCCATGCTCATGTTGTTGTCACAGACCGTTCATCTTTATGCCAGGTTACCCAATCACCTAGATGTATAATTACTTTTGTCAATTTTTCTTTTAAAACTTGTTAAAAAATAAAATCTGAAGTTACAAATTTATATTTATATATTATATTTACAATTTTGTATTTACCTATATAATTACCTTTACTGGAGATATTTATTTTTTCAAGTGACTTTTTTGTGTGTTTTCTTTTCAACCTAGAGGACTCATTTTAGTATTTCTCTGAAGGAAGATGATCTGGTGATGAACTCCATTACAGTTTAGTTAGGAATTCCCTATTTTCTCTATTTTTGAATGTTCTTTTTCAGATATAGATTCTTGGTTGATAAGTTTTTACTTTGGGGGCAAATATGTCATTCTACCTCCTCTGACCATCATGACTTGTGATGAGTAATTGACTATTAATCTAATTGTGGATCACTTGTGTGTAAAAGTCAAATCCTTTGTTTCTTTCAAGATTCTACTTTCATCTTTAGTTTGGAAAAGTTTAATTATAATATATGGTATGGTTATTTTTTATTTTCTCCTACCTGGAGTATATTGAGGTTCTTGAATTTTTAGATTCATATGTTTAATTAAGTTCAAAATGTATGTATGTCAGACATATGTTTCAAATATTTTTTTTCTCTGTGTCTTTCTAAAATGTGCCTGCTGCTGTCTCTCTGGGGTTCCCATAATGTATCTGTTGGTCTGCCTAATGTTGTTCCACAGGACTATTAGGATTTGTTCACTTTTTAAAAATTTTTCTTTCTGTTCCTCAAAGAGGATAATTTTAGTTGTCCTATCTTCAAGTTTGCTGATTTTTCTACCTCATTAAATTGTCTGGTAAACCCTTGTGAATTTTTCATTTCATGTGTTTTAACTTTCAGTTCCAGAATTTCTATATGGTTTACTTTTAATAATTTGTATATTTGTAGTGATATTCCCATTTTGTTCAGACATTGATTTTGTGTTTTCTTTAGCTCTTTGAACATATTTAAAATAGTTGATTTAGTCTTTGTCTAAAATGTACACTATCTGAACTTCCACAGCAATGACTTTGGTCCATTAATTATTTTTAGGAACTAAAACGTGTTCTTGTTTCTTTGTATGCTTCCTAAGTTTTTGTTGAGAACTGTTATTTACCATTGTTATATAACTCAGTAAGTTAGATTCTCTTCCCTTCAGAGTTCAATGTTCTGGATTGTGCAAGAATGTAGTATCCATTTGTTTAGTGCTTTCTCAAACTAATTTTGCAAAGAGAGTTTACTTGCCATGTGTGTACATTGAAGTCTGTTTATTTAGGTTATTTTCAGGTATGTTTTTAATAGTGATTTCTGTGAATACCAGAAGCTAAAAACAAAAACAAACAAACAATAAAAACCCCTAAACAACAACAACAAAAAAAAAAAACCAAAACTCTGTCATCTTTCTATTGGCTCTCTAGTGGGAAACACCATTAACTGTTAGCCAGTGTATGCAACTCTGGCTTAGCTTTCACATCTTGGTTGCTCAGAATGTAAAGATCAGGTAAAGGTTAAGAGTTTATGGATACCTTTTTTTTCGTGCCCCCACCTTTTATTTGCTGTGTGTACACTTCCCAGTCTTTAGATTGTCGTGGATGTCACAACTGAATCTTTGGTCCCAGTTATCTACATGATTTTTGTTCATCCTTCAATGTTTGGGAGCAACTCATGCTGCTTTTCAAATATGGGTGAATTCTGAGATTGGCTAAATAGAGATGAACATCTTTCATTAGTCTTTCAGATAGCTTTCAGACAGTTTAGGAAAGACAAGCACAAGATTTTATGAATAAATTTTCTTTTGCTTCTTCTTTGCTTCCTCTGGAACTAGTCATCAGAGTCACACACTGAGAATGCAGGTTGCTGTCTTTAAGACTGCTTACCAAGTCATAGGAAAGTGAGGACAAGTAAAAATGCCGCAAAGTTTTTATCTTTTTTATTTATTTCCTTGTGTGTGTGTGAGAGAGATCGAGTGAGCACACTTGCTAGGTTGCTATAAAACCATGCTTTCCAGATTTCTAGTTCATTTTGGCAACTTCTGCCAGTTTTTTGATGTTTCTGTGAAGGCACAGACATATGTTATGTACCTTCTCCATGGTTTTACTTACTTTACCTAAACATTTGAGTGTTTAGGCCATTCACACTTAAAGTGGTCATTGATATGATTGGATTGAAGTTCACAGTTTTTCCTCGTTTTTATTCCAATTGTTCTAATTTACTTGGGTCCCTCCAAGTTTCTGTATAATTTCCTACATGAATTTCAAAATAATCTCACTATACCTTCAAATAATGTTAGACCCCAGTGTGTAGTACAAAGGCCATATGACAGTATTTTCCCAATTTCCTCTACCTATCCCTACCATTTTTGTCATTCTCATTTTTATAAGTAATAAAACATACCCACCAAATTATGATTTAAACAGTTATTTTTTTTTAAAAAATCAAGGGAAATATATATTTTATCATCTTTTTTTAATTTCCAGTGCTTTTTATTTATGTCTATAGATTGTAGTTTCTGACCTGTAGCATACTTTTTCTTCATTAATATTTCTTGTGGAATAGCTAAGCTGGCAATAGTTTTTATTTTTGTGTTTCTGAGAATAGTTTTTGCTCTATCTTTAAATCTTTTTTTCTTCGACTTTACTAAGGTATGATTGATGTACCTCAAACTGCACATATTTAAAATATACAGTGGATTGATTTTAACTGTCTTTATGAAATCATTGCCACATTCTTAAGTCTCTTTAGAGTTGTTGCTTCCATCTTTTTTATTTATTTGCAGTTTCTTTGTGGAAGAAACCACGTCGTTCTGCCATTTCCCACATTGTGTTTTGCTAATTCTAGTGCTATTGAGGTGTTTAAATTGTTCCTTTATTTTGTTTCCTGAAAAATTGGTAGTTAAATTTAGATGCCTAATTTGACATAATCTTTATTTTTAAGCAATTGTGCAAAGCTACTTCATAGTCTTTTGTCATAATATTAATACAGTGAGGTTTCTCCTTGTGTTTGTATTCATCATGTTTTGCAGATGTTTATTCTAGGTATAAACTGGAGGGAGAATAGTATTTTTGTGCTTATAGATTTTTATCATTTTTACTCCATTTTCTTGTTTGAATTCTTTATATGAGAATCCTGATGTGAGCTTTATCTGTTTTTTCTCTGTGGGCAATGCATCCATTTTTCTCTTTACTTGTGTTTTTCAACAATTTGAATATTATTCTAATGTAATACATTTAGGTGTGCTTTTGTTTGTTTGTTGTTTTGATTGTGGATATGTATGTAATGGATCTTGATTTTTCATTCTTAGATCTGTGAATTGTGTCTGTTACATGTTTTGAAAAATTAAAATTTTCTAATATTTCCTTAGCTCTATTATTATCTTCTATTACAAGCAAATTTGAAATTTTATCGTTATGCTACATTTTTAAATGCTCTGTGATACTTTCATTTTTTATTTATTGTTTTCTTTTTTTTCTAGCACTATCAGAGTATTTAACATGTCTCTTTGTTTTTAATTTTAGTAATTTCTGTCAACCTGTCTTGAAGTTCATCAATTCTTTCCTTGAATGTATCCTCTGAATCTTTCTCTCTTTTACTGTGTTTTCTGTATTTCTAACTTCCCCATTTGATGATTTTTCATAGTTTTATTCTCTCTCCTGAAATTACTTATCACACATTATCTTTTTAATTAAAACCTTCAATACACCAAATATAATTATGTAAAATTTCTGTTGAAAGTTTCAACATCTCTTTCATATTTGGAGCTAGTCTTGCTGAATGCTTTGGCTCTTGAGATTGTAAAAAATTATTTGCTTCAAATTTTTTATATTTTAAATTTGCTTTTATCTGATACATAAAACAAAAATTATAAATATTAATGGGCAGCATGTGTTTTAATACATGTGTACATCATGCAATGTTTAAATCAGGTTAAACTGATCTACTTAAATATTTATCATTTGTTTGAGATGAAAACATTTCAAAATCCCTCTAGCTTTTGGAATTATACAGTGTGCCTCATATTTTTATTGCTGTTGAAAGTTAGATTGAATAGGACACAAGATACAATGTTAAGTGATTGTTAAATTTTACTTCTTGGAAATCTTCAACATGTAGGTTAATGTTAATTTAGTCAGGTACAGAGCCAGTTTTGAAATTCTTATTTCTATGGTTACTCTCAGTGTACCAGAAGCTTCAAATTCTACCAGTGTTAATTTATGTTAAAGGAGAAATCTAGTTTTGTAAAGAGTTTTTCTGAATATATAACTTTTCCTTTGCGTTCAGTCTATGTGGTTGGCTTAGTGTCATTTGTGTTGAACCTGAAAGAATATCATTTTATTGTAGCTTTCCCAGTTATTTTATACTATTATTTTTATCTGATGCTTGCTTGTTAGTATAGTACTGTTTTGAAGGGAAGATGATGGAGACACTACTTGTTTTGACTGACTTTCAGGCTTCTGCCTATACTATGATACCTGAAGTTGAGTATTTATAAAGGCTCCTATCTCTTTCTAGATGCAATGCTAAGCCTAAGCATGTGTTGTTGCCCATCCCTAAGATGCAGAGTTTATTTTTGGTTTTCCTATGTATTTCTTATCTTACTCAAGTAGGAATTCACACCATTGAATTTTCCAACTTCAGATTACAGCGTTTTTTTTTTTACAGATTATTTTTGTTTGTTTAGTAACCCATTTATCTTGCAGATAGAGCATTTTTTTCCCATAGAGGGAAAATGGGACAGATAAGACAGATATCAGCAGTGGCTGCTGTTGCCCTACCAACACCACAGAGAAAGCTTTTTCTAGACTTTTCTTGATCATCATCTTATTGCCTGTTGGGGTTCCAGAAGAAAAAGTCCTCAACAGGATATGGATCTAAGTATCTGTGCATCCCCTTTGAGCTTTACAAGCTCACACTAGCCCACACTTGTCTCTAGTAATTTGGTAAAAATTTCTAAGCTGTGAGGGAAAATGGTTGCCACCAAAGGTTCTTGAGAGTAGAGGGGAGAGTGGAATAAAGACTGGTGGGTAGTACTGATTTCTAGTTAGAGGAGTAGGAACTATCAGGTAATATTGCACAATATGATGATTATAGATAACAATAATAATATTGTTATTTTAATATTGTTAGTATATTTTAATATTGTTAGTATATTTCAAAAAGTAAAAAGAAAGCATATCAAAAGTTTTCACCATAAGATATGATAAATATTTGAGGAAATAGGTTTAACCTGATTTAAACATTGCATAATATGCATTGGAACATCATGTTACTCCTTTAATAAATACAATTTTTGGTTTTGTGACAGTTAAAAAATTAATTTAAATTTAAAAAGTTTCTAAGCTAAACACCTTCTTGGCTTGTGTGACACTTGGCAACTTTTGTCCCCAAAAGTGAAACACCTGGATCCTATTTCTCCCTTTGATCACTTTTACTCACCATATTTTAGATCATTTGTTTGCCCTGAAATCTCAATTTCTTTATATTAAGGAATTAATTTGTACTTTTCCAGTTTCTTTTCTTCCTTTCCCTTGCTGGTAGCCCAGAAGCAACATATTCTAGTCTTAACATCTCTGAGTTGAAATGAAGTCTCTTTGGAACCATTTTGAACAAAAACTTTACAGGATGCTAGATGGTAAAGTTGAAAGGGCTTACATTTTGAATGGGAAAAAGTTCCAGCTCTTCCCCTTCACACAACATTAGGTAGATAACTGGACCTTGGCAAGGCACAAAGAAGAACCTAATGCTAACTAATCTTGTAGATCAATTGTGAAACTTCAATGGCACAAGGAATTTGAAGAATCCGGCACACAAAATTCACCCATTAATTAATGTATTTGTTTCTTTCTCTTGCTATAAAAAATTTTAAACATCAATATGTATTTGTGTCTAAATACATAAATACTGAGTTGCCTGAAAGTAAGAACATTTTCTTGTTTAGATTAAAATCAATTGCACCTTGCATTGAGCTTGGAACCAAATATTTTTTGCAGAAAAAGAATTTCACACACCCAAATGTGTTTAAAGTTAATTAGGGAGTATTGTTGAGGAAAAAAAAATTACTCAATTTTCTTTAGTCATGAAAACCTTCTGTTAAAGGACTATGATATTAAATGGTAAGAAAAATCATGCACAGAAGGGAGATCTGTCACCTCTCAGAGGTAACTTTTCCTACCTTGAGATCTTTGGCAGGTGATGAGTATAGAACACAGATTTTCCCGTTAGATAACCTTGGTTTTTAATCCTTATTTCTCTTCATTGTGTGAATTTGAGCATATTGCTTAACCTCTCTAAGCCTTCAATTTTTTTTCCTGTCACTATCTTCCAGATTTTTGAGAATTAGACAGAATTTATGTGAAGGTTCTGGCACACAGTAATGCTAATAAATACAAGCTAATCTTAGTTTAACATAAGATCACTTCCCTAGGGAATCTTATTATTTTAATAGAGAAGAATTTCCATAGCTTAAAGAAAAGGTACTCTATGCATGAAAGGAGATTTCCATATTCAGAAAGTAGGAAAAGATGCATATCTTGACCCATAGAAAATGAGTTCTATAGAGAATGCAAATTCTTTTCAAATAATAATGTTTCCTGGGCCAAGAGTCAGGATGCAATAATGCTGAAAAATTCATAACTCAGCCAATTTTATATACATACAAGAATACAGTTGTATTTATCTTTAAGTTTAAAATAAAGATTAGTGTTGCACTCAGAATTATATAAATTACCTCTTTGCAATTGCATTAACATGTATTCTTCATCGAGAAGCTAGAACTGTGTGTCAAATAATTTCTCAACAATCTTTCTAACTCTCTAAAGATTAATTAGGAAGTACAGTAGTTTTGTTTCTTCTCCTTTTTTTCTCTTTTAATTCTATGCAAATAATAATATCAATAAGGGTTAGAACAGTACCAAGAAATTATGCAATCTTATTTTAATTCATATTGAATTTCTTTTCTGAAGATATATATATTTTTAAACTTAATTTCTTTTAAGCTCTACTTCTGTGTGTGTAGTAGCTTAAATCTATGATGATGAAATTATGGGCTCAGATTTTATCAAATACTTCTAAATTTTTAAGCACAAATTAAGTCAGTCATATATAAACTGGAATTTACTGTGCTTGTCAGCTTTTCATGAGGGTGACATAAGCAATTTGAAGTAGGAAAGATTCATTTTGGCTCATGGTTTTAGAGCTTTCAGTCCATCATCAGCTGAGTCCATTGCTTTCAATTTTGTAGTGAGGCAGAAACACCACGGTGGTGGAAGGGCATGGCAGAGGAAGGCTGTTCATCTCATAGCACTAAGAAATCAAGGGAGAAAGAAGGGGCTGGGGACAAAACAGAGTTCCCAGGGGTACTGGACAGGACTCACTTCCTCCAAATGAGTTCCATACCCAATAGTTTCTACCATCTCCCAATAACCCTTTCAGGTCTGACTCCCCTAATGAATTAGTACATTGATGAGGCCTCAGTCCTCATCAATCCCACCTATGAACATTTCCCAAATTCCCACCTATGAACATTTCTGCACTGGGGAATAAACTGGGGAATACATGAGCCTTTGGAGGACATTCCAGATCAAAATCATGACATCAGCTAAAGTTCTGCTAACTGATGGACATGGAAAACAAAAAGATGCAAAATACTGACATTTCAAAAATAGAAATGGGGAAGAAAAAAATTTTGACATTACGGAATCTGTATTGTCAGAGAGCATTAGAGACTTCAGAAAATATCGGACTGGTCCAATCCATTTCCCAGAAAGAAACATTATTAGCATTTCTGGTGAAAAATGTATTTCAATTTAATAAAAGATAACCAGGACTGGGGATATTCAGCTTGGTGGTAGAGTGCTTGCCTAGTGTGTGCAAGGCTCTGAGTTAAATCTCCTATACTGTGAAAACCAAACAAAAAATATGACCTTTAAAATCCTTATATTTAGCCGGGCGCGGTGGCGCAAGCCTGTAATCCCAGCACTTAGGGAGGCTGAGACAGGAGAATCATGAGTTCAAAGCCAGCGTCAGCAAAGGTGAGGTGCTAAGCATTTCAGTGAGACCCTGTCTCTACATAAAACACAAAATAGGCCTCAGGATGTAGCTCAGTGGTCAAGTGGCCCTGAGTTCAATCTCCAGTACTAAAAAAAAAAAAAAAAACCTAAGCCGGGCGCGGTGGCTCAAGCCTGTAATCCCAGCACTTAGGGAGGCTGAGACAGGAGAATCGCGAGTTCAAAGCCAGCCTCAGCAAGGGCGAGGCACTAATATTTTTTTAAATTATCTATGCCAATTTGATAGTAAATTTCCTTTTTAAATATTCAGAGGCAGATCATTTTCTCATCAAAATATTTAATTTCCTTAGAGTTAATTATGTAAATAACCAAATTTTATTAAAAATGTATCCAACATTTATAGAAAGAAAATTTTAAACATTTGTCATGCATTTGAATAATTTTTAGTTCATAGCCAATGTTTTCATTTGTTTTAATAGCAAAAAACGTATTTGAAAAGGAAATATAAGATAAAATTCATAGGAAAAAAACAAAAATAATAAGTATTTTCTGCTTATACATTTATAACGTGCAGAATGCTTTCCCTTTATCTGTTCCACATGATTCCCAAGGTATTTTTTTTAAATCCAAGACCACATAACTAATAAATGGAAGAATCATGACTGATCTCAGGGCAGAATTCAAATCCTAAATCTTATCCACTGAATATATCTCCATTGCCTTTCATAACTCTCTTACATTTTTTCATATTGTCTTGGAGTGGTACCATTTAACTATGCTCACATCAATGGCAAATATATTTACTTTGCTCCTACTACTGCTACATACTTTATATATATATACACACACACACACACACACACATATACACACACACACATATATACATAGGAATTTCTGTAGTATATTTTTTCAAATAAAGTAATTTAACATCTGACTTCTAAAATATGGGCAATGTTTTGTTGATAAAGATCTTTTTTTCAATTAAATTCTGATTCATGTAGGTTATATATCATTATGTTGCCAGTTTTTATGTGAAACTGCTGCTGTAAAATCCTTAGTTTTGCATTCTATTTATCATACATAAATATGAATCTCCCTTTTCCCTATCCTCCTTTCCTCCTTTCTTTCATAATGACAATGTAATGCCTGAGCTTTCATGAAGTATGATTTCATAATCTTATTCCCTACAACAGGCACCTAATAGGCCAGTTACATAGGATTTCTCACTGCTAAAGTGACACACTATGGAGTGCCACTCTGCAACAAGAAAGAAATTCTGTGGGAAGAAAACTGTAGTGACTTAGTAGCAAATTGTATATTTTATCAAATATTCATTATTGAAATTCATTGTTCCATTTATTTTAAATGTTGCTGAAATTTAAATTTGATCATGTTCTGCCTTGGAAAATGATGCAGTGGGGCCCAACTTGGTTCTTTTACGTAACTTCAAAGACAGCCAGACAACATTGACGCTTATGTAACCCTAATGCCCTCTTCTTTTTCTTTCTTTGTAGGACTACAGGAAAATACTGTTATTTTAATTGATGGTGATGGTAGCATAAATTTTGTTAAGTTTATATAAAATTTGACTATGGGCTTTACATTATGCACCATTCTATCATAGGTTTATCTTAAAAGAGATCTGGCTTAGGTTCAGAGAATTATTTGAAAATTTAATGGTCTACTCTCAGTTTACTCATGAGCACATTGTTCTCATTCACAGAAATGAATATTTAAAAGAAACATATGTTTAACATTGAACATTTCTTTTAGTAAAGGATGACAGTTAAATGTCTGAAGGGGGAAAGAGTGGATCAAAATGGAGAGGAAATAGAGATGGATGTACTCAGTTGTTAAATAAGAGGCTCGGTCATAAAATTTATTTGAAAAGCTCTCAAGGATAGAAAGTCTAAAGAGAAGTTAATTAAAATAAATGTAAGCATCACTGCCTAATTGTGATCATTTTCCTCCTATGCCTACTTGATCTCACTTTAATCCTCACAGTCTAAATACAAAATAATGGTCAGCGATAGCAATTACTTTGCCAAAGCTAATCTATCAATGACATTTAAAAAACCAAGGATCTTAGGAGAGATTTTGGTTTTGTTAAATAGAGATTGCGTCTTCACTTTTTAACCTTAATCATAAGCTGGACATTTACCCAACTAGTTTTCAATTTGGAAGATGGGTTCTCATATTCTTGCAGTGTTTCATAAGATACTCGGCCTTTGCTACATTTAGATACCTGCATAATTACTCTCTGTACATTATATCAGGTCATTTGTGAGGCAAATATAAGAAAAGCATCTGGTCAAGTAATATTGTAATAAAATGAAGTTTGCAAAATTATGCTTGAATTATATTATTTTTAATCTAGTCAAAAAAGGAAAAATGCCTTTCTTATGTAAAGATTTTTAAATCAACCAGTTTCGCACACAATGTTTATTGCTTCTAGTTTCTAATACCCTATTACCAAAACACAAATTGAAACAATGCTTTTTATTAATAACAATGATGTTGATGACAGAAATTAAAAAAAAAAAAACCTATTCATTGAAATTTATATGCTGAAGTCAATGGTAATTTCTAAATGAATCATTTTAAATAAAATTTGAATATATAAAAATAAGCAAGTGAATGAAATCTCTATTAAAATTTCGATTATATAGAAACATAAGTTTTATACCAAAAGCAGTCATCACATAAAATTATTCTGTGTTTTTATCATCATGTCCTGTCCTGCTTGCTCTCCAGGAACCCTTGTTTTAGTGAATCATACCAGGATTGTGAATGGTAAGTCTTGTGAATTCTATCTCCTGCCAATGTTTACATTTCCCAACATCCCAACATCCCCTAAAACATCAATTCCAAGTTGCAGCAACTCCTATTGTGTAATTTTTAATAGACTTTTAACAGATATTATTACATCCATTCTCATATGATTCACTTCTACATAGTAGCCATCTTTTCAAAAGGAAATGTAGACAACCTCACTCACCTAGACTCAATTCTCTAAATGTTCCTCATTGCACCTAATATAAAACCCATACTTTTTTATTAGCTTAAAGAATGCTGCTTGATCTGTTGTTACTATTTGTCTGAATATATCTCTAATTACAGTCCATTTCACCCTTACCCATCTGCCACACTGACTGTTTTACAGTACACACAACAACCAGTTTTCATTAGAGGCTGAGTAATTTTCACTAGTCACATGTATGTCTATAAGTTTTTCTCCTGGATATTTCATAGTTAACTCGGTATTATCTGCTCTTTTATAAAAATGTATGCCAAAATTCTAGAATAAAACAACACATTGCTTATCTCAGTTTCTGTAGCTTACTCATTCTGGACCAGCTTAGCTATTCTGTCATGTGGCTGCAGTCAGGATGTCTTCCAGTTCTAGGGTCTTATCAAAAGGGTTGACTGGGAATGAATCTGCCTTAAAGCTCACATGATTGCTGGCAGGCTTCAGTTCCTTGCAGGCTGTTGGACTAAAGGCCTTAGTTCCTTGCTGGCTGTTGGCTCAGTTTGGCCTCAGTTTGTTGCCACATGGATCTTTTCAACATGGCAGTTTGCTTCATAAAAGCATGCTGACCCAGAAGGAAATAAAGGAAATCTTCTAGTAACCTGAAATTCAGTCTTTGTATTTCACTCACAGAAGTGATGGACAATAATAATCTCTGCTATATTCTCTTGGCTTGAAGCATAATTCACACTCGAGTAAAGGTGTAATTACACAAAGACATGAATAATTGAAAGCTATCTTAGAAGTTGACTTGCCACATTCCATACTCCCTTCTAAATTCAGATGAATATCCACCTGTTCTAACTACCTTCCTATTCTTGCAAACTATTACTGATGTATAATGTGACCAAGTAAAATATCACTATTTTAATCTTTGGTTGAGAATTTAGAACATTTCTTGCATTTTGTTTTCTATAAACAAGTATTAATCTTGACTGTTATGCTTGGTACATATTTAGCACTAAATAAGTATTTGTTTGAGGAAATGGGGTTGTATGAAGAAGAGATACTATACTGAATTGTAAGAAGATATTTTGATAGACTAATATCAATTTAGTAGTATTCTAATTTATGAGATCTTCAGAAATAATTAACGCAGTAGCTTCATTTTTGAAATTGTACCATTTCATAATCATTGAGGGAGCTTCTTTTTGCCCCATTTATCCATTCATCTATTTATTAAAGAAAATTTGAGAGACTCATCCTATGCAACTTGCTAAGCAATGTGGATATGATAAATCTTGGCTCTATGGAGCTTATAGTCCTGTATCAGTCAAATAATATTCAAATAACCATAAAAAGGAAATTAATAACAAACCAGGATAAATGTTAAGGAGGGAAGCTTTAGAACATAAGAAGAAAATGATAATAGTGGTACTTGACCTGGTCTTGGGAGAGCTTCCATGAAGAACATGGAATTTTATTTGTGATTTGAAAGATGATTAGAAGCCAATCTGTGAAGATTTTAGGCCTTCAAAACAATGTCTGTAAAATCCCTGAGATGAAAAGAGTTTAATCTCTCTTCTTTATTGTGATGTATTCACTGATAGACATCATTTGCTTGGTCCAGTGTGATGCAATGAAAGAAAAGTAAATGTTTCTCTGCAGCGAGTTATCATGAGCCAATCGTAGCAGAACTGGTTGAAACACTTAAATCAAATATCTAATTGTCCTGTATTTGTCAAGTCAAAACTTTGCAAAGTAGATTGTTCCCCACAATTGACTTTCAGGGCCATACCTGACTGTTGATAGCACAGAAAGAATACACCTTCAATTTGCATCCATAAAAAGCTGGTTTTTGTGTGAACCATGTTTAGAATTATTTCATTATGTTTTGAGTAACCTACCCCACTCAGTGTGATCAGTATTTTAAGTAATCAAACATGGATTAAGGAGTTATATCAGGGCAAAATTGAACAAGATAAAAATCTGGATTGCTCACATAGCTTTTTACTTGTGATTTACTTGTGTCCTGTATATATTATATAACTTTTCTGTCATGTGACACATTGATGTAGAGCCTGCCCAACCTTTTGGTAGGCCTGGCAAGACCTGTTCATGGTGGGCATTCTTAATGGAAGGTCATTTAATATTTCTTAATAAGATTTTTTAGCTTCAACAGTGCACAGTAGTGTTGCAGGTGCTATTTTCATAGGGTGGCTAATTCTCTGCTTTAAAAGTATAGGTTTACATTATGATGCTCTGACCAAGGCTTTGTATACATTCTAAGTAGTATGTTTTCTGCAGGGTCTTAGAGCATCCACATTCTAGCTCCTGCATTATTGTTATTATTTTTTTGCTCTGGGTTTCACTAAAACCTAGGCACTTTCAAATCACCTGGCAAATACATCAAAGCAGCAATATCATGTATAGAATATGCTGTGTTCATAATACAAAAACCCTGGGGTTTTGGAATTGTGAAAATTTCCTGATACAATAGGTCCCATAAGCTTTACACTATTTATTTCATACCCTCTGGAACACGTGGGTCTTATCAAGTCCTCAAACATACTTCCTTTGTATTAAATTTCTATCATTATGATAAAATATCTAAAATCATCAACTTAGGAGGAGAGGTTTATTTTGGATCACAGTTTCAAAGCTTTCCATACATGGTAACTTGGCCCATAATTTGGGCCTTTGGTGAGGGAGTAGGTCATGGAAGGAAGTGCATGGTGGAGGATGCCTATTCACTTTATGGTGATAGGAAGCAGAGAAAGAGAAAGAAAGGTGCCAGAGTCCCAATATCACCTCCAAGGGCATTTCTTCATGTACTAATTACTTCCCACAACAGTCTGGGGCCCAAGCTTTTAATACATAGGCATTTGTGGGAATTCCAGATCCCAACTACAGCATCCTGTTTGGGCCATCTGGCTTGATTATCATGCCTTTAACATAGTGTATCAATATAATAGCATATTGTCTTGTTTGATTAAATTCATTAGTAGCATTGAATGAGAGGAGAAGAGTGTTTATGTTGTCCTGATATATCCCACAGAGATGTAAATGGATTCTAGTCCTCTTTAACAGTAAGGCTTAAGAAAAATTGATTAACCAGGTCAATGAATATATACTGTGTACCCAAGGCAGAGATAGCTTCTTTGGTACATGTAGCAATCTGGATACTACTTGTTTAATTTGAATAAGTTGGTTGTCATGCTCTAGGATCTGTTGTCTTTTTGTAAGGATTGACATGATAAGTGAAAAAAGAATGGAGACTATAATCCTGGAGTTTTTAAGGCAACAATGGTTTTAACCTTTTATATTTCTTCTGGTGTGTGATAATGTTTTTATTTAATAACTTGGTTCAGAGAATTAGTAGTTTTGCAGGCCTTACCCAATGTATTAGTTTTTACCACATAGGCCCAGGAAACAGTTTGGGATTAGTTTTCTGACAAGTACATCAAGTTAAATTTGAGGGTTTGAGTACTAGATAGTAGTAAGTCTGAATTTAGTGGTCCCCAATTCAACATGAGCCAGACTTGGAGCAGTTGTTTTCTCCTTACCTGGACCCTGAATTCTGTCACTGTAGAAAATGTAAGGACGTTTTAAGTACCATATAGCAAGATCCACTAGAACTGTAACCAACAATCTGCCAAATGTTGTGTATTTTAATTTTGCTAGTTTGTTGTTTTCTGAATCAATAGATCTTTGGGGGAAGGGACTAGATGAATTATTACTGTTTATACATGTTGTGTTTCATGACCCTTCCTTGAAGAAACATGAACTTCCCCTTAGTCAAATAGTTTTGGGCCTGACAACTGGCCCTGGACCAAAAAGTGGGTGCAGCATAATGACATTTTGGAAGAGCTGGTCCTGATAATATATCCTGATTCAACTTGATTATACAGGTGGATTCTACAGATTGAGCCATCTGCTTTGCCATAGAGCTCTGTCTATATCTATCTTTCTCCCAAAGAAGCTGTATTCACATTAAAAATTTCCCTAGTTTGGTATCAGTCTCACCCTGGTTTTAGAGACATTGTTGCTTCAAAGAATAATTACATCTACCTTGTTTTCAACGGTGAATAACTATCATGTGGCCTTCTTTCATTCAGGAATCTCTCAGTCCTACTCCCATTGATACCAAGGAATGAGTTACAGCAACCTACCCAACTGTCAGACCTATTGTGCAGGAGAGTCTATAGGGAAACAACTTCTCGGTGAATTACTGCCTTATTGTCTATATAAGTGGAGTGTCCTTCAGACTTCCTTTAAAATATAGTTGACTGCTGTATTCCAGCCTTAAAATATATATATATGCAGTACACATGTCTTCTCTAGGTTTTCAATGGCCACAGTGAAAGGTTAGCATATATCCTGCTCCTTGGCAGAGTTTAAAACCCAGTCTCAGTCTCATAGAAGACTGTTCTTAATTTATAAATTCTTCATTTTCCAACTTGCTGTTATGACTTTCTTATTGATATAAAATTCCTTGTGCAAACTCCCTAATGTAGTCCTCTAACTTATGTTAGTACATGTTGACTAGACACTACAGCTCTTTCTGATTACTCTCTTCTTCCCTTGGCAGATGGAGTGCCATCCAAACTGAGTTATGTTGTCACTTAACACTGTTTATTTCTCTGATGGACAGAATGGGAGGAGGGGTGAAGATTCAATGCAGCAACTGGTAGATTGTTCAAAGAAGGAGCATGCAAAGTTTGAACATGGAGCTTTCCCAGAGGATTTAGGAGAGTCCACAACCTCAGAATTCAGAAGAACATAGAGGTTCAAAATATTCACAGGCACTTGATGCACATTTTTCCATCAAGTGAAAGGGTCCCATACCTTTCCTGCAAAAGCTCTGATCTTGGTATAATGGAATTACTAGGGTTGAGAAGTTAATCTTCTCTAGTGTTGCATTACCATTATAACTATATCTTGACCTCAAGCCTTAGCTTTCTGCCTTGCCAAGGAAGAACTGTTGCTTTTAAATATCATCTAAGTTGGTGATCAATTAACTGAAGATTTTCTGTCTCCAATTTATTCTTCACCCCAGCCTCATACCTAGCAATATGTTTCTTATAATTATTTACTTCCTCTAAAGCTCTTACACATCTGAGATATTGATGCTTTATTGCATTCCTTACATTGGTATGCCAATTAAATTCAATACTTGTGAGGGTATGAACACATAGACTGCAGTCACTACCCTAGTGATGAGATCCATATTTCCAACTGATTAATGGATAATTCATTTCCAGGATCCCACTCTGGAACTACTTGTTCCTCCTGACATCTTCTTTCATTAACCTATTTTGCAGAAAATTGAGTCTTAAGAATAGTGGGAAACACTCTAGAAAACAACAACTTTACGAGACTAAATTAAAGAGGATTGAGCAAAGGGAAGAGGTGATCTGTAGGGCAGTTGTAACAAAATTCTCAACCAGTCTGATGATTTGATCTGAAGCTGATGTATCTCTTCAGAGATATATAGCATTGGACTGGAAGGTAGAGGGGGAATGGGGAAGAATGCTTTGTACCCTGGCAGAAAATAATCATTGAAAGCAGACCATCCTGAGGAAAGAAGAGTAACTGTTGGTAAACAACACTTTTGGTCTCAAGAAAACTTTACTAGTAGATCCAATTGTGAACCATTGGTAGTCAACACTTTTAGTCCTAAAGACAGTATCTGACTGGGGTTTACACAAGTTTTAGTATAAGACAAATAGTGAAATGGTCTACTACAACTTTGCCCCACATATTCAGATCTATGACCTTTCATTTTTCTCTTCCCCTCTCTTACACACACACACACACACACACACAAATATACACACCTCTCCTATAGGGAAAATACCTACCCTGATAATTTTCCACATAGAACATTACATAACTTAGGAATTCTGATGATAGATTATTTAAAATATGAGAAATACAGCAGAGACTGAGTTAAAATTTAATTCCTTAATTCTCCACACATGTCACATTCCCATAGAAAGGAGAAATGTTGTATTAGAGTTCTAAAAATAGTAGAAGTAGACAAAAGAAAGAATAAATGAAGGAGAGTGGAAAGAAATTAATTCCATTTTAGATCTTCATTCTTACCCCCCACCATGGTTCTCAAATATAACTGCGCATTAGAATTCTCACAAATATATTTAAATATATTCCAACAACTTTGTCCACAACTGACCAATTAAATCAGAATCTCAGAATGATTCTCAGTCACTACTAAATTGTTAATGCTGAATAAATATATGTAGAGTTCAGACAGTAGTGCATACTATATTGGACTAATTAGTTAGTCTTAAAATCAGTATCAATGAACTGTTGTAGCTGGTTTCTAAGGAAAGAGACTAGAACTCATATGTCCAAATTTATAATTCATGTTTTAGTATCTATCATTATTGCTTTATGCATCTTTTTGGAACCCTGGAAGGCAGTATGTTATTTTGTCCTTGGTATAGGCTTTGACATAGATCAAGGATATACTGCTCCCTAAACAGAAATATAATTATTCTATCTTGAATTATTCCCAAACATAGATGGTATAGTGAGTCCAAATGGCAGCATAAAAATTCTACAAATATTTGAAGATTGGCAAAAGATAATAAAATCATCAAGTCCTCTGAAAATATTAGCACTCCATGATGAAATTTGCATTCAAGAAATAAATTATCTTTTTAAATTAAAGAAATAGAAAGTCTACATATGTTAAGCATTCAAATAAATTTCAGCCAAATTAATCTCATTGAGATGTTTGAGTAATTTTGAGCTTTCTTCATTCTCATTGCAATATAAACTTGCAAGTCCTCTGAAAATCTTATCCCCAAATCTCTAACATGTTCCATATTTTAAAATCAGAAAGATTAGATAATTTAAAATTATCACACACTAGTCCTCAAAGTCTTGAAAGTGCACATTTCTAACTTCTTAATACAATCAATAATCTTTCCAGAATCACATGAGTACATCTGTACGATTTGCCCAGAACCTACAACTCATGAATTTAAACTCAATTAATATAATTATCTATCAGAAGTTTAACTTTACCCACTCAAGCACAACATCAGTTTCCAAATATTCCTAATCTCTCAGTACATCGCTTCTTATCCAATTTCCAATAGAGTCGTCCTCCTCAGAAACCTCATGTTCTGTTTCACCACAGGGTAAAAGCTATGGAGTATGCTGACCATTGACTGAACCCCTGAAACTGTAAGCAAGAATAAAGTTTTCTTCCCTTAAATTGTTTTTGTCAGGCGGTTCGGTCACAGTGGGGAAAACTGACTAGATCAGAAATTGTTACTGAGAATTAGATTGTTGCTCTGACCATGTGGATTGAAATCTTTGGATCTAGTTTATAGGAAGAGGACTTTTGAAAAGCTTAAGGATGCAATCTGGAAAACCTTTAAATATTTTAAGTAGAGCTTAATGGGTGAATTTAGTGGGAGCCCAGAGACCACAAATGTTTATAGGACTAAGGAGAATAAAGACTGAGCTCATGAGGTTTCAGAGGAGGAAGACTCTATTAGAAATTGGAATAGGTCATTCGCGTTACATTATATCAAAGAAGTTGTCTATATTTTGCCCAAATTCTGAAACTTGATAGGTTGAATTTATTTTATTCATTTCTTTTTATGTGATGCTGAGGATTGAACCCAGTGCATGCGAGGCAAGCACTCTACCACTGAACTACAATCCCAGCCAATAGGTTGAATTTAAAGGCGATGGACTAATTAATCTGACAAAAGAAATTTCTAGGCAGCATAGTATTCAGGTGGTAGCATGGGTATTGCTGGCAGCTATTAGCCAAGCTTACTGTGGTCATTAGGAGCAGAAAGCAGAGCAGAAAAATTTGAAAATCTTGCAGTTTGGTCAGAAAAGTGTGATACTAAGGCAGATGTATCCATTAGAGATTAGTACTTTACCCCCAAACTGTAGGAAACACCCATCCCAGGTTTAAGGATGTAAAGTAACAAAAAAAAAATAAACTTCAGAAGAGACCATGAGAACAAACTTCTTGCACAGGGTGGCACCTAGGAAATAATTTCTCCATGCTAGCTACCCATGCTATGACTAAAGGATCTGACCAGAACAACAATAGAGGAGGAAAAGTTTATTTGAGGGCTCATGGTTTCAGAAGTCTAAGTCTATAGAAGTCCAGCTCCATTTCTCAGGTCTAGAGGTGAGGCTGGACATGGTGGAAGAGTGTGGCAAAGGGAAGCAGCTTATATCATGGTGATCAAGAAGCAGAGTGAGTTTTCCACTTGCCAGATACAAAAATATACCCCAAATCCACACCCTAATTTCCAACTCCTCCAGCCACACCCTACCACTTCAGTTACCACTCAGTTAATCCCTATCAGGGGATTAAATCAATTAGATTATGACTCTTTCAACACAGTCATTTCTCCTCTAAATCTTCTTGGATTGTATCATACTTGAGTCTTTTGGGGACATCACAGCTAAACCATAACAGAGGCTGCTACAGCCAGGATCCCAGGAGGTTTGGCTATTGTTTGAGATGGTGGCAGAACTTAGCATCAACCATGTGGTACTGGTCCTGCAGGGATACAGTATACTGGAGTAAGGAGGCTTTCACCCAGATTTCCCTGGTCCTGCAGGCATACAGTATACTGGAGTCATGGAGGCTTTCACCCAGATTTCAAAGGAAGGCCTTGGAGGCTAGGCAAAGTGTAGCAGGGCCAAATTCCCTGTGGGCTTCCTCTGAGAAGCTGATGCATGAAGAAGTAAAAGAAAACTGAAGTTGCTGTAGTTACAGTAGACACCACTATGATTAAGAGATGCCAATAATGTGGAATGTCTACTGAGAAAAGCTGCAGGAAACCAGGAGAAACAAGCCAAAAATGAAGCTATGAAGGCTGCAAGTACATAGCTACAGACTGCCCAAATCCTTTGTAGAGGACATTGCAGTGCCATATGCCCTAGAAGCTGGACATGGACCTACAGGACTTATTTGATCACCTTAATTTCAGTCTAGCTTTGTTCCCATCTCTTCCTTCTATGCCCATGTGTCTTCCTTTTGAAATGAAAATGTTTATGCCTTCATGCATTTGATAGATGTAACTTTCTTTTGACCTTTACAGGGGAAAAGATGTAAGCATTTGCTTTGAGTTTTAGAATAGATTTTGAACTTTGACTTTTCATAATGCTGAAAATATTAAGACTATGGGGATGCTAATGTATTTTGCATTGTAAGATGGACATGAGATTTTGGCCAGGATTGCAATGTTATGGTCTGGATATGTGCTGCTCCCCAAAAGCTCATGTGTGAGACAATTGAAAAATATTCAGAGGTAAAATGATTAAATTATGAGAGTTGTAAAATATTCAGTGGATGGAAACTGTAGACAGAGTGTTAGGGAAAGTAGGTAACCACAGATGTGTTTTTGGGTTTATAGTTTGTTCCTGGTGAGCAGAATGTACTCTCTATTTCCTGGTTGCCATATTCTGAGCTGTTTGCTTCCTCCACAACCTTCTGTCACGATCTGTTTCACTACAGGGTCAGAGCATTGGACTGGGCTGACCATGCACTAAATCTCTGAAACTGAAAGACAAATTCTTCCTCTAAATTGTTCTTCTAAGGTATTTTGGTAACAGCAAGGAAGAACTAACTAAAACATTTGTGGAACTACAAAATATTTAAAGTAGCCAGGAAGATATCCAGTAAAAAAAATAATGTTTGAAGACTTATACTAGGAAATATCAAAATTATATATGAAGTTAAAATACTCCTAGATTATGATCTGGGCAAATAGACACAAGGAACAAAGCAACAGAAAAGAGGATTCATGTTCATATAAAATTATTGAATTGACTGACTGTAAGGGAAAAAAATACCTTACCACATAATATATACACAAATGAACTTGAGATGAACTAAAAGGCAAGAAAATGAAAGGTAAAACAACAATAACACATCTAGGGGGAAAAAAAGAATAATTTCATACCATTTGGTTGACAACATTTTCTGAACCAGAACACTAAAAGCCCTAAAGCGTAATTAGCTGGACTATATTGAAAATTTGAAGTTACATCAAATATGCCATTATAAAATGAAAAGGCAAGCCACAGTCTGGGAGAATTTTGCTGTACTGTATCTGACAAAGGAACCATGTCATGAATATATAAAGACTTTCATCATTAACAGAATCCAGTTAAATACATAAAGAATTGCTTTGTAAAAAAAATAAATAAATAAAAGAACTAAATGGACAAAGTGAAAAACTTCACATTTTTCAAGAGAACAGGAAAAAGCATATTAAAATTTGAATGTCATGTTACTATATATCCATCAGAATGTCTAAAATTTAAAATTGACAATAACAATATGGAAGAAATTTTTGGTAGGATTGTGAATAAGAGTAAGCACTTCCTTGCATTCTTAGGCTGTATCTGTGGAAGATCATATGTGATTGTGCTAGATTCCAGAAATCTCACTCTTTGATATAAACCCAGAGAGCATTACCTATTTACACCAAAAGACATGCAGCATTATTCAAAATAGCCTATGACTTGATTGAACTAAATGTTTGTCAATATCAAAACAGGTCATTACATTAAAGCATATTTATAAGATTCAACACTGAAATACCAGTGCAATAGTAAAAAAAGATTATCTTAAATTTCTAGGTTCTAAGTTTTAAAAGTTTGATCATCACAGTTGTAAGAATTTGTGTTAAATGTTAAATTAACACAAACCTTTTTTGTATGTTAACCTAAGATTACATTGTTAGATATATTTTAATTTGGGTTTGAAATTAATTTATAAGTTTATTTATACTTTCCAATTGTTAGAATGATTTAGAATAGAATATCTGATATCAAATGGAAACGCTGTTTTTTTGTTTTGTTTTGTTTGTCTTAACCTATGATGATTTGACTTTTGTCTATTGGGGTTAGTGGTTCTTTGAAGAGGTTATTTATTTTACTTTTTAAATTTGTTTGTAAGGGAATGTCTTTTAGTGTTTTATTAGGTTAACTTTTCAAAATTGTAATGAATGTATAAAAGTTATCAGAATAAACTATTCCTTCAATGGGGAGGATAGATGGATCAATATATATAAGCCTATTCATGTTATTCTAATCCTCTTTTCTCAGATTTGTTTTATGATTTTTTTTTTGTCTTGGTATGTTTTAGAACATTGGACTAAAATTTCCAACTATGGGCATACACTTTTATATTTCTCCTTGTATTGCTGTTAGATTTTTCTTGATATAGTCAGTCGGTTTGCTTAGGTACATGCAATGTCATAGCTTTCCATATTCTTTTTGGATGATACTTGTGAATATAAAATTTCCCTTTATTCTGTCTTCTCCTTATAGTCTTGGTCCTCTAGAATGTAAATACCAAGACAGGCTCAAACATACAAGGGTGACCCTAATTGGAATGGCTGATTTATGGGAAAGAAGGGGCTAAAGGAGCTCTGTTGAAAGACAATGATTGGTTCTAATTTTGAGTAAAGGGTAGAAGGAGAATGTTGGGTGAGATCATCCTGGACTTTTGTGCAGTGCAAGGAAGCCTTCAATGCCACTGGGGGTCCTTGTGTAAAAGTCAGCTGATAAAGGAGTCCTGTCTATGCCAAGAATAGTGCTACATTCCAGTGAGATGGTCTCTGCACACATGGGGTAATGAATTTCAAAGCCTAACTTATCCTCAGCAAATTCTCATGCTACAACCTAATTTAATGGTGCTAGTACAAAATTTTACATTATATGATGATATTGCCATAATTACATTTATTATTAGCATTTATATGTTAAATGGTTTTTATGTCTATTTTATTTTAGTTATATCTCTTAGAAAACCATTTTAAAACATTTTTTATTCCTTTGAGAGAATAAAATTCATTCTGATTAATATGGATTACTAGTAAGCTTAGAATTACTATATCAGGTTTAACATTTTTCTTACCACTTTTTTCTCTTCCTATTTTTCTCTTATTGATTTGTTTACTTTTAGTACATTGATAGTACATTGATAGTTTCATTTTCCGTATTTGTTTTGCTGATTAACCATATGTTAATTTCAGCCTATTTTTCTAATGAAGTTTAATAGATGAAAAGACATTTATTTTTCAACCAGTGATGTGAATTAATCTTTATAATAATATCCACTTTAGAACCAGACTGGCAGGAAATTTTGTAGATTCTCACATCCAATAGTTTAAGAATAATTTGAATAAATTATGAAGTTTAGGACTCTGATTCAATAATGGATTTTTTTCTAGAGTCTTGATAGCTTTTTACTTTGTTTTAGAAGTCTAAGTTTAGAATAATTCACATAATGTGGGTTTGAAATTATATTTGGCTCACAAACTAATGGTTTTGCATTGTCATAATTTATATAGATTGTGAAGAAGAGATTATTTTAAATATATTTTTAAATACAAACATCGACCTAAAAGGATATAATTCCTCTTCACAGATTTGTAAATATATGCAAAGTTAATGGTACCTACATTGTATAAGTTGATCAATATCCTTGAAAATATACTTAAATACTCCAATAACAAAAAGAAAATAATTATTTACATTAAGCTGATGCAAGATTCTTTGATTCATGAGACGAGGTTGACTGCAGTTTTTCTCCCATTCTAAATAACTAGATAATGATTTCAAATTGCCAATCTGTAAACTGCACCAAGAAAAATCACTCCATTGTTGTCATATTTTCCTGTCATATATTCTTTCTCTGCAAGTAGTCTCCATGCACAAGGTCTGTTCTTGACATTCTGTGCTAGGTAATAACTCTGATTTTGAATGCCATCACCTAATTCTTAGTTTAACTCCATTTTGATTTTTTTTATTAATGTCCAATTTCCTCCTTGCAAAGTATACAATTTTATGTATTCTATAGAATCCCCAAATTTTATCCCTAAAATAGACTATGATTAACAAACTGCATATCTAGATATGATCTTTAAAACAGGCATAATTATTTCTACTGAAGACCAGTGTTATAACATCTCACAAGCAAGAATGTGAACAATACAATTCTAGATCTCATATCATACAGAGACAAATTCTCTGTCCATTAACTCAGCAGAATACCTTTTGTATTTATTACATGTAATGTACCACATAATTATTTGGAATATATAAAGACTGGTGAGTCAAACTCTGATACACTAAAATACTTGTAAAATATGAATTTGACTCACTTTATGCATGTAATGGCAGCTTCAAAGTTGTAAAGCAAAAAAAGAGATGCAAACAACACATTGATAGAGAGGATTTTAATAATCAATAAAGGAAAATAGACATTTTACATTTAAATCTAAGACAATATGCATCAAAAATCTATAAGCAAAAAGTTTAAATATTGGGAAAATTGGGGAGTTAAGTCAATTCAGTTTAACCATTCCTGCTGAAAGAATGAAACTTCATATCTATAGTTAAAGAATCATAAATTTTCATGGAATATATTCTTTGTGGAATAATACTATTTACAGACACTAATTTGATTTTTTTTTTCTTTTAGAGTATGTTTTTCAGAACACATTTTGTGTTTTGACAGGATCCATGGATATTAGAAATCTATTTTCCCCACACTAAAAGTTTTAAGTTGTCAACAATAGTATGTGAAAGGAGAAAAATGAAAACACAGGGAATAGCGTTCTTTTTTTGAGTCTAAAAAATAAGCTGAGTATGAATTATTTTTTCTTTATCCATTGAATTTTTGTAAAGCAAGTTTACATACAGTTATTTATTTAATGATTAATTCCATGGGTATATATTAGATGAATCTTAAAGCCTTTTTAAGTCTCTCATCATTTTATGCCCGTTCTAACAAATACAAAATGTCAGGGTGTGGGTAGAGAAGAATGGAGGGATTTTGGATTGGGCAGAGGGAAGTGAGGGGTGGGGGTGTGAAGGTGGGAAAGATGGTGGAATGAGATGGACATTATTACCCTATATACATATATGATTACATGACCAATGTGACTCTGCACTATGTACAGCCAGAGGAATGCGAAATTGTGCTCCATTTGTGTACAATGTATCAAAATGCATTCTACTATCATGTGTAACTAATTAGAACAAATTAAAAAATAAAAAGTAAAAAAGTAAAATTATAGTAAATGCAAACTTTTAAATTTTGCTTATGTTACTATCTTTGCTCATTTGATTTTCATGATTTAATAAAAATTTGAAAGACAGTGGTCTAGAATTCCTTTTTAAACCATTCTCTACTCAGAGGTATGAAGCCACATTATTTCATTCTCACTCTTGTCTTAGAAGTTCAGGAACAGATTTAATTATTCATGACTGCCAGTGGAATAGGTCAGATGCTTTCATGTTTATTTACTTATTTGTGTTTAGATTTTGAAACACAGGTAAGTGAAACTGACTCTCTAGTTGCATTTTCTCTGCTGTAGCATTTTTAAAATTAAAAAATAAAATGCATGCATATGCATGTGTTAAGGAGTGGTTGGCAACCATGAATCTTAATTTCATAGTTTATACTCTTCCTACCTGGCTCTTACAGAAAATATTATGATTTCTTTAATAAATCTTTAATAAGTTTACCTTTTATTTGAATATATTGATTCATATTTATAATAGGTCTTGATAAAACTCATGAGTTTTCCACAACAGTTATTAATTTGTTTAGACAAAGTTATACTAAATATTATGATTTCTGAATTCACTCGTAATTACTTGTCCATTTGATATTAAATGATAAAACCTAAAATACATATTTAGCACACTGCACATAACTATTTGTGTTCTATGTATACATGTTTCCTATACCAACTCTGTATAATCCTGAGGCAGTATGCTAGAGTGGAAAA
This sequence comes from Geosciurus inauris, assembly GCA_004024805.1. Lineage (NCBI taxonomy): Eukaryota > Metazoa > Chordata > Mammalia > Rodentia > Sciuridae > Geosciurus > Geosciurus inauris. The sequence goes on from PVHX01008063.1 coordinate 45,586, forward strand.
GGTGCTAGTTAGAAAAACTAGGGTTAAGTCAGTCTTATCTCTTGAAGTTGTTATTGTTAATACTGGGATCTAAAGAGGTTTTATGATGCTTGGATAAATTTTAATTAAGATCATGTGTGAGATAAATTAATATAATTTGTTGATAAATTAGAAAGTAGTTAATATTTGTTTGTATTATAATTATAAAAGAAGTCTTCTAATCAATATCATGTTGTACAGTTACAGAAATGAGGTCTATTTGTAAAGTCAGAGGGATTTGGGGGTTGGTTACACTACATGTAATTGATTGAACCAGTTACTATTAGAGAATTAAGTAATGGAGAAAACATGGATATGAGTTCATGCCTAGAATGAGAACTTAGGAGGTATAAACAGTATTTGGTAAGCTAATTATGAGTGGAGTAAGACTAAGTCTCTTTAAGAACTATTGTTTGAACTTCTTCAAATATCTGTATTGAAACTAATCAACTGTGTTTGGAAAAGGAAGTTCTCAACAGAATATGCAAAATATACTCCTTGATGTTCAATATATGGTTTAATTGGATTAGATCATATGAAATGAGTCTTGTTAATCATAAACAGATAATTGAAAAAGGCAACAGCTAAGCCAAATACTTTTCATTAAAGCATATAATAAAGCAGGATGACTCAGAGTAGTAGTGAACAAATTAAGATCTAGCAATGGTAAGTAACACTATTTATTTAGTGATATTTAAAATTTCAAGTTTGTTATTGCCTTCATCTATTATTCCTTAAAACTTGTTACTGTCAAGTAATTACATATAGCTTACATATAGTAATTACATATAGCTCATGAACTCTATTATTCTTCCTTCATTTATCTTTTACATTTATTTATGTACTTATTCCAGTTTCTCTGCTTTTCAACTAGACTGCACAATTTTTAAGTATAGACATTATGTCTGCCCTGTGACCACCTATCCACTCTGTAGCTCTCCAGTACTATTTGTGTGAATGAATTAATCTAGTCTCTATATCAGTTTGCTCATTATCTACCCTGTTAATTATACCATTTCAAGACTTGTAAGTCTAAACATTTTACAGCAATAAATTTGGTATTTTGATACAAACTAATAAAGAAATGAATGTAATAATAAAACTTTGCTTAGCTATTCACCCAGCAGGCCTCTGACTAGAGATTTAAAAGCTATAGATACTCAATACTACTATCTACAATTTGGTGTACTATTTCAATTTTCTACTCTGCCAAATATTAGTTTAAACATGAATTATTGAAACCAACAACAACTGTAATGCCGCAGCTATTTTGGTCCATTAAATGCCAAATACCTATAGGTGTATCCATTAGAAAGGATGGCTAGTGTTTCACTACAGTATCAGCTAAATGAAATTAGCATCCTTGCTACATTTAATTAGCATAATGAGTACTCATTTATTATATTAAATTTAACAACCACTCTTTCTTGAGTTTTTATTCTTATTTTCAGAAAATTAAATGAAGAAGAAGTGACCCGGTGTATAGTATCCAATATAATTATAAATTTTATATGAAACTTCTATAGAATGCCTTTTAGAGCTAAAGATGCTTCTTAGAAACTGAATTTTTAAAAAAGTAATACAGCTGATGCTAAAATTTAGTCAACTTAGTCAATCTGATCATTGCTTTTTATTTGTATTCAACATTTTACCTATAAATTACCTCAATTTTTGTTGAATTTGCATAGTATAACAGACTTGACTCAGTCTGATTCTAAGCATGAATAGAAAAGAGTCAAATGAATTTTCATAGCCACCATTTAATAAGTACATTACCTATTATATCCATGATTCTGACCACTTGAGAATCAGAGACCACTCAAACACCAATGAACTAATTTATTTACCACTAAAAGTCTGTGTAGACTTTTTATTTTTAAATAACCCTCTTGCCTCTAAACTTGCTTTGCAAGACCATTGACTCCAATTTTAAATCAAATTAAGAAAGCTTATATTGTATACACAAAGGAGCTGATCAGAGGCTGCCCCACCCAACAGGGCAGGACAGCATTTGGTTCAAGAGGGGGAGGTTTTTATAACATACAAAAAGTTACAAAGGTAGGTGTCTTAGGAATTTTCAGTTGACAGTGTTGTGGCAAGCATAATACAAAAGCAGATAGCAAAGTAAAGATTCACATGGCTCTAGTCAAAGCCAGACATGATCATCTGGGCAAAGCCAAGATTTTAAGGAGGGCAGTTTCAGTCAAAGCCAGATATGGTCCAAGCAAGTAAAACAGAAATAAACTTTTTATGACCTCAGGTCAAGAGGGCTCCCAATCTTAAATAAAATTAGGCTAGATTCATCAGTGCCTCCCTTTATTAGAGAGAGCATGTATGATGAAGAGATGAAAAGTACAGAGGTCAATTCTGACCTTGCATCAAAAGAGAAAAGGGAAAGAAATTTTGAGTTTTCTAGTGACGTTGTTGGCAATATTTTCTCTTATACTGAGAGTATCTTGCCAGCAACCTTCACTGAGAACTGAGCATGCTTGTTTTCTTTGCCAGTACTTAGTACAAATCCAATATGAAAAGATAATATTGGAAAATCACCAAAGAAAATGTCTTCAAAGTGCTTGTCCTAGAACCCATGAATTAATCACACAGCACTTGATGGGCAAACATAGGCTCTTTCTGCTTCTTAATGTAGTACCCTCCCACTAAAGATTGCCCTAACTGGTATGCTCCTACTTGGGGTCAGGTTATAGTCACCACCTCCAAGAAGTCTTTTTTTGATTTCTGTCTAAAGCTGCTCCATTCTTTTATCTCATTATATTGGCATTTATAGTTTCTTTGATAATAGAAACTGAGACCCATAATTTAGTTCAGTTTCTGGCCCACTGGTATTCAACAAATGCTTTCTAAATTAATAAATAAGCAAACAAATTAACAGGAAAATAAGTTATGTGACATAATGTTACTTAACTGACTCTGTATTCGGACAATGCCTGTTTCAATAAGCTTAGAATTAAGACATGAAATAATGGTCTCAGATTTTAAATGATAAAATAATTAAGAAGAACCTGGAGACTCTCAAAAATAGAATCTTGACCTGAATTGTAGATTCAAATTAGAAACAAAAGACAGGGCTATCTAAATAAAATACATTTGGCATGGAGTGGTTCACTGAGATTTTCTCTTAAAATGGATAAAAGATTTTTAACATTTATCGTTATTCTTAAAGAAAAAATTAATAAAGGATTTATATATGAGTCCTGGTTGTCAAAAGATCTAGATGAGGCTATACAAATACATAGCTAGATTAGAGTTGGAATGAAAATTTTTTGAATTAACTTACAGTGTTGAATTGCTACCCTCGAAGTGTAGCAGGACCCCTAAGACTGATGAGTGTAGAAAAAGCTGAGATCTAGGCATGGAGATAGTTAAACACTAGGGAGTCTTGTGTAAAGAAAAATGATAGATGGATAATTAAAATTGCTTGTTTAGGATTAAGGTCAATTTCAGACTTCTTTAACTTTCTTAGAGAAAACTGCATTGGAAACAGCCCAAGAATTTGAAGGTGACTATATTTTCACAAGATTAAATACAAGCAATATACTTAATATAATATAAATTTTTAAATACATATCCTCATGTATATATTTATTATGAACTCAGTACTGGATTTATGTTTACTTTTGTTTGAACTTTTCTGTCTGCTGCATCAAAAGAGCATTGAAAAAGCAAATGGCCGAGTTGAAACTTGTGATCTCTTCCTACAATTAAAATTAAATGTCTAAGTGCTACACTAAGCTAAATGAAGTAATTGTTTATATATTACTTATACCTAGTGTGCCAAAGGAAACTGCCATAAATTATCAGGACTATCCTGAAATAACACTGGGAAACTATTTTAATAAAATATTCATGTATTTTATAAATCAATCATGCAGGAAGTCTGGGCTTCATATTTATTATGTATAAATTCATAAAATTAAAGTATATATGTTGTCACTTTCAGAGCATTATAAAATCTTTGGATTCAATGTGCTTGAGTTTTCAGACTTTTATTTTTCCTCTGAGGTAAGTGCTCAGTAGTGAGCAAATGGCTTTGTTACAAAGACCACATATTATTCAGTTGTGAAATTTAATAATATAGTTTAGAGCTTTTATCAACTATAGGAAGAATATGAGACCATCACAATTTTTTATAAGATGTATATATTAAATGGAGTGGAAAAACACTCAACTACTTTAGCTAAAATTATGTAATAGAAATAAAGCCTCAAGCAAGAAAAATGATACAAAATAAATATAACACATTTTGAAAATGGATCTTTGATCACATGTTAAACCATTTTCTTTTTCTCAAAGAAGATAAAACTGAGTTTAGATGTTACGTAATGTACCTACCCTACAATTTACAATTTGAAATACTTTGAGAGTAATTCATGACGGAACCCATAATCCACAGCCAAGGTTTTAAGATTTGGTGCGTCCCTTAAATTCTAGTGTGCCAATAACTAATATCTATTCAGTACTTGTCATATTCTATGCTGGCCTCATTAGACACATGGTGCATAATAGGGAAGCATTGTTGATCCAATTTGCGAAAAAAGAAAAAAAATGAGCCTTAGAATAATTATGTTACCTTTCTCAGGTAACATGTTTAATCCATGCCAGAGTCAGATTACAAATGCAGAACTTTTGGCACTTCAAATTTACGGCCATTCCCTTTCTATCAGCCTGTCTGTTCAGTATCAATTTTTTCTATTTTCATTACCAACTCATTTTTCACTTGAGTAGTATAACCAATGATGTATCCATTTTCTGGAAATCCCATGAACTCTGATACCTTGCTCTGTTTATGCACTTTTTTCTTTAGTTGATGTCAAAGTTTCTTCTCCTCTTTTGGGGGGGTGGGTGGAAGGTACTGGGGATTGAACCTGAGGGCACTTGGACACTGAACCACATCCCCAGCCCTATTTTGTATTTTATTTAGAGACAGGTTCTCACTGAGCTGCTTTGCACCTCGCTTTTTCTGACTCTGACTTTGAACTTGTGATTCTTCTGCCTCAGTCTCCCGAACCGCTGCGATTACAGGCATGTATCACAGTGCCAGGCTAAGTTTCTTCTACTTTTGAAGAGTATCATCATAATCTAAACTGGCAACCAATCTTTTTTTGGCTGCTAGCATTACTCTCTAACTTCTGTGCCTTGTATGTTCTTTGTAGTTCACATTATATTTTCACATTTTTCTAATTCATTGGCTTATTCAAAAGCATGTCATGTTATCTGTATCTGAATGCCTAGAATATTGTCTGGTACACAACAGTTGCTGAGTCAATGTTGAAGCAAAATAAAAGGCATCAGTGATTTTGTTTTTGTTTTCATAACATAATTTATAAGAAAACACAAATCTGGCTGGCATCATGAGGAGAATATTACTGTTTTTGACCATAGATGAAGATGAATTATAAAGAGTTTTTATAAGTTGAATATTAATTGAAAAGATATATAACTAACTTGAATTTAGGTCAGAAAACCTAAATTCTTGTTTATTCATATGCCAGTTGTGAGAACTTAGGCATTTTCTCTCTAATCTACAGTCCTTATACTCATAAAAGATGGCTTATATAATTCTCTGAAAATTATATTTTGGGAAATCATACAAAGATGGAATAATGCATAGGAGAACACTTGTGAACTATAAACCATTATGTATCATTTCTACTGCTGTAGGTGTATTTCTAGTATTCCAAGTAGAGAAAGTGACTTAAGGATAGTCATTTCCTTAGTGACCTAAGATTAGAAAAATATTCTAGAACGATTAGTCCAGTAATTTAGAAGAATTAGGTGTAATAGACTTAACTGAAGACTAAAAATCTTCCAGATTCAGTGAAGAAATTTGTAAATGACTAACCTTATATGTATTTGTTAGTGACATACATAAAGCTGAATTTAGTCCTCATCTATTTAGAAATTATATCTGAAGTTAAAATGAGATGCAAAAGTCATAAATGTCAAGGTGGTTATTCTCTCATTTCCAAGATCTGTTTCATCAAATTATAAAGCTTATAAGAAAAGGAAAACAAAGAAAATGTGCCTAGAATAATTTAAGATCACATCATAGCATATCCTCTTTAGTTTATAATAAATATATTTAAATATTTACTTTCTAGAGTTCAGGAAGTTTCAGGGACTGAGTTTTGTTTTATGTAGTTCAAACCCAAGATGCAATCTTTCAAAAAACAGCTTGCAAAAATCTGTCCTAGACACTTTTCACAAATGAACAAAAGAGGAGAGAACAAAGAGGTGAAGAGGATTAAGTGTAACTGGAAATTTATCCATAGTTAGATATTTAAATTAAGAAGGATGAAATCGTAAGATCTGAACTTAGAATTATTTCACTGGAAATGCTTCAATTTGAAAATAGCAAAAGTGCTCTGTCAATCAGTTATATTTAGCAGAGTCATATCAAGTCTGGGCAAGTCAACAGTCATACATTTTGTAACTATTTTCTACTGATTTCTGCTTTCTAGTAGATGAAAACTGGCCGTACATTGAGATATAGTGATAGTTCAATAGTATATTAGTCTTCTTAGGCTGAATAATACCAAAGATTTGGTGACTTAATAGAAATTTATGTTCCATGGTTTGGGATACTGGGAGTTTAAGATCAAGGTTCCAGCAAGGGAACCTTACACTTCAGTCCTCTTCTCTTGGCTTACAACGAGCTGCCATTTTTCTGAATGTTCTCATGACTCCTACTCAGGGGAGTTCAATCACTGAGTCAAATCCCCAGCCCTTTTTTATATTTTATTTAAAGACAGGTTCTCGCTGAGTTGCTTAGGGCTTCACTAAATTGCTGAGACTGCCTTTGAACACTAGATCCTCCTTCCTCAGTCTCCAGAGCTTTTATGATTAGTCATGCACAACCAGGCCTAGCTCTCCTGACTCCTTTATGCAAGTGGAGAGGGAGAGAAAGAGAGAACAATAGAATGTAAATGTACAAGTAAGCTCTCTGATGCATCCTCCCATAATGGCACTAATCCTATTGGATCAGAAATTAACCCTTAATTACTCATTTAACCTTAGTTACTATCTTACTCTAAGTACTGTACAGTTACCCTAGTGTTTAGAGCTTCAATCACTTTCTGATCCTATTGGATCAGAAATTAACCCTTAATAACTCATTTAACCTTAGTTACTATCTTACTCTAAGTACTGTACAGTTACCCTAGTGTTTAGAGCTTCAATATATGAATTTGGAGGACATATATCCTTAGTTCATCAAAAGGGAAAATAAAAGTATACTATTACACAGCCAGTGGGCAGCTACATGCATCATTAGAAAGTAACTGTTATATATTAATCTAGAAATAAACAATGATTATCTTACATTGATTTAAAGGCAGAACTCATGAGGAGCACATTATAGAATCTTATTGGCCATGTATTAAAAAAAAACCCAACTATGCATAAAGCCTACGTTTAGTAGATGGATATCTACATCTATGTAGGTTAAAATTAAAACAAGCCAATTCATTACATTCCTAAAGAGAGCTTGAAGTATACTGATATAGATGAAAATGTAAGGATCTTCAGGTCAAATGTGGAATTATTTTGAATTGATTTTGGGGAACTAAACTCTAATGATTTTTATATAGTGATTATATTTTACTTTCATTTACAATGATTCTTGAACTTTAATTTCTAAACTATGATACAGCGTGGTTCTTAGTATGCATTTAGAGAAATTCATGCTCTCTTAGCATTTTAAATCTCTTAACAAGTCTTCCTTTTATGCAGAATTTTACCATCTGAATGTTAATATTCTTGGTTATTGAAAATAATATATTTAAGTTTCTTTGTCTATTAATATCTGTTTAAAAGAAACTTAATATTTAAGCAAGGAATTCAGATTTATTCCTATAATATTAGAAGCTTGAAATTTTATTACATGAAGTAAAATGACATTGAATACTTTTGCAAAATTCATTTTGTGTAATATCACAAGCTTCTATTTTAAGATTTTACATTATTTATAATCAGTATTATAAGTAAAAACAATGGAAAGAGATTTTGATTTATACTTGTATATGATTCTTTCCAGTAATGTAATTATTACAGAACTGTTTAAAACAAAATATAAGAAAATATCTGAAAAGAAATAATGAAAGTCTGAGACTAGAAATCATAAGATAAATAAACTGATTTTAAACTTTGAGGAAATCTTATAAGAAATCTTTAAGGAAATGATTTTCACCTTGCAAAAGATTTTTTTATTAAACTTTATAAAACCAGGGTTTCATTAAAAACACATCTACAGATATTCTTGGGTATTATTTTCTGGGCACTTTCTTAGATGTGACAGACATAGTATTTAAAAAAGAGCAAGTTAAATCCCAGCTCTTAAGGAGCTTACCTTTTAAGGACAGGGAAACATTTGACAGATAATTCAATATATATAATATAAAAATGAATAAAAATAAAGTGGACGGTGTGTGTTAGTTCCAGGAGTAATGTAAGTTATAAATAAGAGGGTAGCCATGAAGGCCCTTACTAAAAAGACAGTATTTAAGCAAAGACTTGAAGGAAGAGAGAGGCGAATTTAGGTAAATGTGTAGAAGAAAACCAGTAGTCTCATGGTTGCAATGAAGCCAGAGAAGATTTAAATGGTTAATATGGTTAAATAGTTATAACTAAACATAGAAAAATACATTTTCAAAGTGTTCAGTAATAAACCGATGTCTGTATGTAATGAAGTAGCATTAAAAAAATTCTGAGTTCAAACTATACTCTTCATTATTTTAGGTAACAATTGGAAATCATGATGAAAAAGGCATCCTTTTCATATGTGCAGGCAGCCAAGTGGTAATTTTAGCTAGTATTATCTGTATAAAATGAACTTCTGAATAACATTGCACTTATATTTGGCAGATATGAATATAAGATCTTGTATTTGGTGAGAAAATAATTTTATAAGCGGGGATTTATTGAGGCACAGCTGAACAGAAATTTTATTCAAAGTATTTGAAAATTTTAGTTAACTGTAAGGTTAATATTCTATGGAATTATGTAGGATACCACACTGAAGAAAATCAACTGTTGCTTATTGTTTATAATTATTTGTTATAGCAGGAACAATGTGTTCAATGTTAGAAATAATATTTTAAGGGAGGTGAATCAACACCTTGATTTTTAACTAAGTGCATGATAAAATGGGAAATTATTATAAACAATACTGAATTTACCCCAGGAAGAAACAATAACCATAGAGCAACTTTAAATGTGATGTTCAGAATGCACTTCCTACAGATAAGACTCTTGACTTAGAATTTCTTAGAACTATCCATTTCCTCAATAATTTTCTTAGGCCGTTTGAGACCGGTATTTATGCCATTCACCTCTGAACAGTGCTTTTGATCAATGAATTATTACACGCTGGATAAGCCCAGTTTAACAAAAAAAGTCTGCAAAGCATTGTTCATACAAATGAGGCACTGATTTTGGAAAAGATAAATGTAAGAAAAAATGGTTACTAAGAGAGGATTTTGAGATGATTATTAAAACACACACACACACACAAGTAAATCAGAGTGAATGAACACCTTGATTTTTAACTAAATGCATGATAAAGTGGGAAATTATTATAAACTTTAAGGAATTATATTTGGTCAAATATAAGTGTCCTACTACATACAAAGGAAAACAACAACAAAAACAAAACAAAACAAACTCCCTTAAGAAGTAAGCTATTATATTGTTGAAGTTTAGGTATTCAGTCAATCTCTGGGTCCTGACTGGTCCCTGACTGGTGGCCAGGAAGGAAATGGAGTCTTGAGTCCTGTGATCACAGAGAAATGAACTCTGTCAGAAGCTGCTTTTGACCATGAACACGGAAAAAAAAAAAAAAAAAAACTGTGATATTTTAATCTTCTATTAAGGTTTTTTTTTTTTTTCCTTGCTATTCATCAGTAGAAACAGAACAAAACAAAACAAAATCATTTGAACAGTTCTGTTAACAGTATCGGTTGCTCTTGGTTGTTGTTTGACCTAGGTCAAACCAGATGGGACTGCATTTCCTTATCCAGAAGAAAATGATTTAAATACAGACATGTGACTCAATCTGTCAGTTAAAATTTGCTTTAAGATATTTCTGCTAGGACAGATAATATACTTTTTGTTAAAGTCTTTTATGCTGGACATCATGTTGCTAGTAAAGAGGGAGAAAACTAAAAATATTATTTTTACTGCCGAGCCATATCTAATCCATTGAATCCTAGAGTTCTACAGTAGCATAAAAAAAATGACTTGCCAATGAAAGACTCGTGGCAAGTACAAAGACTAAGGATTTGGGTCTGTTACCATGTCCCAGCATATTCTTCAATAGCACTAAACTCTGGCAAGTATAACTATATGCCACCTGTATTTTTGCTCACAGTGTCTCTTCTGCAATGTGCTCCCACTGTTCCAGTCCTCTGGATTTTTCCTATCCTGTCTGCAATGATCTGTGTGGAGGTTGCCTGTCATTGCGATGTCTTGCTTACAAAATCAAAGTAAATACCTAGAATAATTTTATCTTAGTCATACAAATCACATTCTTGTTATGGAATTTAATAAAAATGTCTAAAGCTTGGCATATGATATTTAAAAATAATTACTCCAAACTTATTTGAAATGAATGCATATTCTGTTTAGAGACTATAATGCTAATGTAAGCATAGCTACTTTAATTTAAGATTTTAAATGTCATTTCTAACTTTGATATTCCTAAAGGGGTTAAATTTGAAATAAGGAAATATGATTATAAAAATAGTTTTAATAAAGTAAAGTGCTATCATTTTGATTTGAGAATGATTAGTCTGTTTTACACCATGCTACTGAGGATGTAAAATACCTCTTATTTTGGAATACTCACTAGACTTTTGGTTCAGAATTTTCCATTATTAACCACGATTTTGGAACCCTAAAATTTTACTTTTGGTATAATATGAGAATTGAAATTAAAACATGTAGTTCAACTTTTAGATCATAGTCTATGTATTTAATTATGTATGCTAATTTATAGTGTCATATAAATTTCTGATTTCTTTTCTAGAATGTAAAATATTTCTGGCATTGGTTATCATCTGATTATATCTTGATATACTTCTAAGATGTGCCACAGTGATTCACACTTAGTTTTTACTCAGCACATATTCATAAAAAATAAGCAAATAAGGAGGCAGTATGAACGTCTTAGAACAACAGAGTCTAATAAAAATGTTTCCACTTGGTGGCAGCCTATGAGGCTTCCTATGAAGTTAATAGTGAATTAATCTGAAAGGAAGGAGAAAATATGCGATGACTGCTTTGCAATGCACTACTAATATTTTTAAATTGAACTTTAGGACCTTGCTTGACTGACATACATTTAACTTTACCATGATGTATGCTCCATAAAGGCAGAAAATTTGTAGATAATATTTACCATCTATCTTCAGCATCTTAGTACTCATTAAATCCTTGACAAATAGTAAATAAGTGGATTAATGGGTCAATTACTACATCACTGATTACAAACATAAATTAGAAAATAATTTGCTAAAGATGCATTGTTACATGAATTTCTGTGTATTAATGCAGCAAAATCAAGTAGAGAATTTGAAGAGAATGTACTTTTATTTGCAGGAACTCTGAGATTGTTAAGAAAGATTCATAATTATCTCTGAATTCTGAAATTTTTATATCTGTATTCATGTTGGTCTTCAAACATAGCATGTCTAATTCTAATGTCATCATATTGTATTTAAAATGAACTGCTCCTCCTCTTGTCTTCATAACATTACAAGTACTGTGATTAAATCCAGCAAACTTCTGATAATTTTTAAATGTCTTTTTTGCTACATTTTATATATATATAACCAATTATTTTAGACTTCAAGGGGGTTTTGATGACAACCTGACCAGATCTGGCAGAACTCAGCATACCAATGGGCAGTGGATGAGTCACTTTTCAAAGTTTTAACCATTATTTAGATCCAGAAACTTCCCCATTAACTCTTTTTGCAGCATTCCCTATGATAATTTTATTTTCTCTTGGTATCCAATAATGCATTTTATATCCTGTATAACTTTATGAATCCCATAGTTGATTTGTTTCACTTGCACTGATCATGTTTCCTCAGAAGTATAGTAAACTCTTTGATGTCCCAGATTAAGGCTCTTCCTGGCAATCTCTAACGGTACCAGATGATACATCAAAACTTGTCATGTTTTTAAAAAGCCTTATTATAGACACTGAAATATTATTTCTAATAATTTTCATTTGTCATGAAATATTTAGATTTTTTTCAATATTTTAGAAACAATTTCTTACCTCATCAAGCACACAAACCATGTAAACCCAGGCAGAAGGTCATGTGAGCCGTTTGAGCCAAAGGTTGTTGACCCTTGATCTGGACCCTAGAATTTACTATTTTCTTAAACTTTTATATATTAGCAGCATGAACACAGGCTAAGATCAAATTCTCTGGGCCCTGAAACCCTAAGGCTGGAGCAATGCATTTTTTCCTCAGCTTTCTGCTTTTTTTATTCGATAGAATTATAGATTTTTGTTTGTTCTTTTTGTGGTTTATAGGCTAAATAAAATAGTTTGTAGAATGATTTTGTGTGCATGTATGAATGAATGAACATATTGACACCATTTGTATTCTTGGCAGAGCACTAAAAAGAACCAAAAATAAAAAACAATTCAATTTTCTTTCTTTCCCAACATTTTTATAAAGCTAAATTAGGAGAAGCTCAGTTAATTCATAGGTATTGACTTAGCCTACTGTTAAAGGATAACAAGTTTTTTACAATTCTACATCCATTTCAGTGGTCCACAAAGGAGTATGATCACTGATTATCAAAGGGTCAGGATAAATCCTGTATATTATCGATTCTGTGTTTCCAAAATAATGTATTTTAAACCTCTGAGTATTTTATAACTATAGAGCAGAATTCTTTAAAATACTTCATGATTTATTATGTACCTGTATATAAATATTAAAAATTATCAATATATGAATCAAAATATTGATTTAAGTTCACATTAGTGTTCTGAAACCTTTGAAAATATATCTTCACTGTATTACATATTTCATTGTACTAATCATTTAAGATTTTTAATTCTTCAATTGAGAATTTTTTAAACAGGACTTGGTATTATACAGTAACAGTGAAGAGAAAATGATCTGCAGTTAAAGTAGCTACAAATTTCAAACTGGGATCCCCATACTAGCTATGTGACCCTGGATGATTTACTTATCTGTGAATCATCACCCTTTTTTTGCGTGGAGATAATAGTTGCTAGCACCTAGGGTGTTGGTAATTAAAATAGAAATAATGTGTAAATTATTTACAACAGCTTAAATATATTTAAGGTGCATTTTAAGAACTCAGTATATGTGAGCTTTTAGCACATATTTAATTTAGTTAATGAAATATAATTTTTTTGTCTATTTCATTCCACCCAACAAGTATAAAATGGGAGAAAATAGGAGCCAGTAAATAAAATTTCAGACAAATTGTTGTTTAAGCATACATTTTTTTCATCACTCAAGTAACTTACCTTGAAAATAAGATATGAAAGAAACTTCTATCAGTAGAAGTTAAATAAAGGCAAAGTGACAATTTTACCTGGAATTTTACAAGCAGGCATTCCTTTACCTTTTAGAAGGACATATTCCTATTCATCCACAGGCATGCATTTATTTGTATTGAGTTTCCTTTTCTAATTTGTTTTAGTTGCTGATGGACCTTTATTTTATTCATTTATTTATATGCAGTGCTCAGAATTGAACCCAGTGCCTCACACATGCTAGGCAAGTGCTCTACCATTGAGCCACAACCCTAGCCCATGTATTGAGTTTCTTTTACCTTTGCGTATTTTATGTTAGAAGGCACATGTGTCTCTTTTGATGTGAATAAATCCTTTTTGGGTGAATGCTGCTGCTTCCTTGACTGTGGAAACATTAATGAGGTTATTTATAAAACTAAATTATGTCATGCTCACCTTACTTACAATAATATATAGTGATTTCAAAAGTAGGAATAATGAACTGTGATGTTGACGTGAAAGTAAGAGAAAAGAAACTGTGAGCTTTTCTTTTGAAGTGATGGCATTATGACTTTATTAATGAACATTATTGCAATAAAATTTACTGTTCATTTGGGATCTTCCAGATAAATAGCAAACAGAACCTGAATATCTTCATTGTTGTTGGTATTGGATAGTTTCCTGCTGTGTCACTGTTGCCACAATTGCTCATTTTAAATGATTATATCTCTTAGTGACCAAATTGTGGGGCTGTGCATGGTTTTCAGTGTCTAAAGTAAATGTCCTCTTCAGGAGAAAGATTTCTTTCAAGATTTCTTTCAAGTTTCTTTCTAAAACTGGTTTCTATTTTACATTTTAGAGAATGCCAACTCATACCTTCCAAACAATTTCTTATTGATGGTGCCATCAAATGGTATCAATCACTATTAAATCTCTTCATATAAATTGATGGAATAGTCATATGTTCAATGAGAACATATGAACTCCCTAAATCACTAATTGATGGTAGTTTGTACTTAAGGCAGTGACAACGATGTACCATCACCTGCCTCTTGGCAACACCTAAATAACCATTATTATTACATTGCATCTTATTTTTTAGGCAAAACTAAAATTATATTACTTAATGTTGTGTAATTAACTTTTCAATTAAAGTATGAGACCATAATTTGCATAGTCTTATTTGCCATTTTATTTATTATATTGCCAATTATATCCACTATGATATCTGTATAAAGCAAATATACAAGAAACATTATTTAATGTTTTTATTTTTAAAATAGCAATTTTGTTCCTTTGATAGATCAGTTTTGTTAAGGGATACTATAGCTGTGCTTGATAGAAGAGTATCTCAATTAGAGCAACTATGCATTTTATTTCAATAAAAATTGTATTAAAATCAACTTCTTGCCATGAAATCCCAAGGCTAATTTGTAAATCCTTCTATAACTCTACATTTCTTCCACAGTGAATTGGATAGACACATCCTTTATCACAGATAACTAAATTTCTCTTGGTGAATTTAATTACTATTTTCTATTAAAATGGGCTTTTACTAAATCAAAGGGCTATTTAATACTATTTGCAATACAGAATTTAATAAGTAATACATAAAACATTTAAAGCTTATCTCAATTTCTATCTAATAATTTAACATAAGTCAGTAAGATTTCAAATGTTACCTAAGACATATTCCAAAAGTAAGCTTTTGCTAATGAAGCCCAATGACAGATCATTACATAAATGTATCATTTCTCAAAATTTTGTGTGTGTTTTGGAAAAATTAGATTTTTTTTAAAAAGGAATATTTGCAAACCTCATTTTCAGATGTTTATTTTGTTGTGGGTCTGTATTATGTTGGAGTTTAGACTTTCAGTGAGCAATATAGATTTTTTAATACAAAGTTTCTACCTATATTATTTTGAAAACTATCATGTTTAGTTTCTTATCTGATCTTAGCTATAGTATTCTTTTGTCGATAAACAAGAATGTATAGTTTACTATTGAAAATTGTATTTCTGATAAGGAAAACAATTTTATGAATAGATATAAAATGGTTTATATTATTTTTATTCATTGATATTAATTTAAATGAATTTTGTCAGAAAATATCAATTAAGATAAAAATCAATATCTTGGAACTTTTTGATATCAAATTATTGTTAGAAATCTTCATCTATGGATTATTTTTCTTAAGTTTATTACATATCTCTGTCCATGCATCTACTATTTTTATATAAAATATTCACATTAATTTATTTTCTTTATTGAGAAAATAATTAGTGCACATCTACAGCATACCATGTACAATTCTTGAGTTGCTGGGATGGTAGTTGTAAAGTTCTCTCTTTGAGTGAACTCTGATAGAGTACTATGTCATAGGAAAAGAAGACAGGCTATAAACTTGTGAATTATTACATAGAGAATGGTGATAAATATCTTAGAAAAAAAAAAGACAACTGGATCACAAGTGGTCCAAGAGAAATTACTGTCAGTGACATAGTTAGTGCCTTGCAGGTCATTTAAAAACTTTTGGCTTAATGTGCATGAAAGGGGAAGCTACTTGATCATTTAGGTGATAGGAGCTGATCACTGGATGCTTGATGGAAAGCAGAGCTTAGGGGCAAAGGAGAATGTAGGAACTCTAGTTTGGAAGCTATGCCAATGACTGAGATGAGAATACAATGGCTTCAACCAGTGGAGCTGTAGTGATGATAATGAGAAATGGTTGTATTCTGAATGTATTTTTCAAATTGACTTGACAGGATTTTCTGGTGGATTGGTTGAGAAATAATGAAAAAGATGAAAGAAAAAACTGAAAAATTTGAGCCTGGGAAACTTAAAGAATAGTTTTCTATGTACAAAGAAATGTAGGTTAACAGTGGAAGTGTGTTAAAGGAAGAAAAATAAAAAAATTATTTTGTACATGTAGAGGTACATCTTAGATATACTAGAAATTGAAGTGGACAGAGCTATGAGAATTTCATATAATGAATAAAGATATATATCACCAAGGCAGAATTTATTATCGTCTACAACCTCGAATAACTAAATATGTGCTAGCTATTAGTAGTTATTTATAAAACCAATCAAAACTTGATCTTAAGCCTGGATTCTCTGGTAATCAATCACCTTTCAAAATTCTGTATCCAAATAAATATGTATTCAACCTCTGGTTTTTGTATCCAATATCTTAACCAATAAAAGAATAAAACTTTACACTTCATTCCCTTACCCTTTCCTCACACTAACACATATACACACATACTCATATTCATTTACACCCTGTCTCTCATTCAACTATATATTGAAAATTTTCTGGTAAAAATTTGTTTTTGCCATGCACGTTAGTGCACGCCAGTAATCCCAGCACTTTGGGAGGCTGAGACAGAAGAATCATGAGTTCAAAGCCAGCCTCAGCAACAGTGAGGTGCTAAGCAACTCAGTAAGACCTTGTCTCTAAATAAAACACAAATAGGGCTGGAGATGTGGCTCAGTGATCAAGTACCCCTGAGTTCAATCCCTAATACCAAAATAAAATAATTGTTTTAATATTTTTCTCATTTTTTGTTTTTATATTTCATCAGTTTTTTTCTTTCTCTATTAAAGTTTAATTAAGATATAAAATTATAGGATATAGGTCTTCAAATCATGTCTGTGTTTCTATATGATTTTTGTGGAGATTAAAAAAATGTGAAATGGGCATCTGTTAACTAGTATTTAGGGTATTTTTCTATACAGTATGGATTTATATTTCTTTCTTCAACACTTATAAATGTAGAAGATGGATTGGCCTAATGTTCAAAAATAGTTGTAATTTTTGTTTAACTATGGTGAGTAAGATTTTTGTATTAGTTAATATGATATGGCTATAGAAATATTTTGCTTATAAGCAGAACAACACCTTCTTTAATAATAGTTATTGAAAACTACAACACATTAAGCAGTTTGCTAAGTACTTGATGTGAATTACCTCAATAAATTCTCACAAAACCCTCAGAGCCTTAGTCTATATCATTCATTTTCTTTATTATAAGGGAATGGAGGCAATGAGAAGATATTGCAACATGGTAACACAGACTTAATAGATGTAGTGTGAACATGTTACCAGTTGTTTTACTTTGTTTTCTGTTGCTGTAACAGAATACCTTAGGCTGGATAATGTATGAAGACATTTATTTTGACTCATGGTTCTGGAAGCTGAAAAGTCCAAGATAGAGTAGCTGTGTATGGTGAAGTCTACATTCTGCTTCTGCTCAAGGTGGGAAAATGGAATGGAAAGTGAGTATGTGTGAGAGAGAAAACATGAAGAGGTAGCCTTGCTTTGTACCAGTCAGTTCTTTTTGGTAATTGAGTTCCATGAGAATTGTACAAGAAAGGCATTGATCCTATTAGGGCTGTTAGTCCTGTTAAAGATCCCACCACTTCAATGCTGTTATCTTGGGAACCAATTTCAACACCTGTTTCAGAGGGCACAAGCATATGCAAACCATAGCACCAATTCCCCCTAATACCAGCAAGACAATTAAGTAGGTGAGCAGTTTCTTGGGACTGATCTATAAATAGCATCCTATCTGTAAGCCATTTTTAAGCTTAAAATAGCATCCTCCGGTCTTTGTTTTCACTCAGTTATAGAACATATCAAGCTTTCTTGCCTCAGGGCGTTGCACATTTATGTCTCTTTTGAGAAGGTGCTACTCTGGATTCCAGTTAGGTAATAGATCCATATGTAGATAAATAGATGATTTTGGACTGCCTTATAACCTCAGTTTACCTGTCTTGTCTTAAAAGAGGAATTCCCTAGACAAGCAATCAAGAAACTTACCCTCACCAAAGATAAGGCGGCAGCATCATCATCACCATCTTCATTATTATTATATATCATGTCCTTGTGTTCATTTCCTTCATAGTACTGTATATTGTTTATATTTATTCTTTCTATGTCTCTAAAATGTTTCTCTGTTCAATGTTTAACTGTTGTTTATCAGGGCATCCTACACATCATGGATAATCAATAATTACTTATTAAATTAATGAATCAATGGTGTCATTCCTCTCTTGTTATCTTCTTACTATACCCAACAAATAATATTTTGCATCACTTTTCAATGTTTGATATTAAAGAATACTTACTTTGATTGACAGATGTGTCAGAATGTGAGAAGATAAACAGACTTGCTTTAAATTAAGTTAGCTCAGTAACCATTTGCTGCAAACAGATTTGGAGCTTATATTGAAATTAGCCCAAATTGCTAGCTAAAAGTCTTTCCTAAAAACCTCATTATCACCTCACATTTATAATGATTAAAACAAGACCTGGCATATGGAACCTAAAATGTTCCTCCACTCATTAAGCATGTTTCTGTCACTGGTTTATTGGACCTGAAATCTCAATACCTAATCTTCATTTATGAGTTCTCTCTGTTCCTTTCCCTGTAAACCCATGTGGTCGTGAAATTCTTACCCACTTATTTAGCTTTAAATATGTTATAGAGTCACAAATTCAGTGTCCTGGAATTTTAAAAAAAATGTATCAAATCTTATCTCTGAGCATTCACAAGTTTTAATATCTTCAAGGAGGCCCAGATTATTCATTGACTTAAAGAGTGATGTTGTCTGATTTCATCAAAGAATGAAAAAGGCACTACTCACATAGTAGGCACTAAATGATAGTTACTAAAGAACTTTATGACTAGAAAGGAAAGTTGGGCATAAAAATATGAATGCAATAGAGAGTTTATATGCAAAATAGAAACGATTTCATAGCTATCACAAAAAAGGGAGTAATCTATTCTGATGGAGGGATTCATTACAGGTGAAACAGTTGAAATGA
Organism: Geosciurus inauris; assembly: GCA_004024805.1. Classification (NCBI taxonomy): domain Eukaryota; kingdom Metazoa; phylum Chordata; class Mammalia; order Rodentia; family Sciuridae; genus Geosciurus; species Geosciurus inauris. The sequence continues at coordinate 64,962 of PVHX01008063.1, forward strand.
ATTGAGAATAAGTTTCACTGATGGATAAGAAATGCATTCTATCAAGAGGAACTGTGGTAGAGAATATGAAACATTAAGTGGTATAGTTATTTTAGAGTTCAAGTTTAAACTGAACTTGAAACACACAGGGATGGAAAAAGGAGGAGTAAATGTTTTAGATGTAGTGGGGACCAATTATGAAGGACCTTATGAAATCTGATTTGATTTTTATGGAGATAGAAAACAACTGGGGTTTGATAAAGGGAATTACCCAATCTCAGAAAACTTTTAGGCAGCCAATTAGTTCCTAAGCAGTGGTGCAGGGGCGATTTCTAGAATGGCTCATTACACTCATATAGATTCAATTGATGAGGAGTCAGTGAATCCCAGTGGATTAGAAAATGGATTACTCACAGTACAGTAGCTAGCATGAGCTGCTTATTTGCATCATTTCTTTTGATCTTCCAAGCCTCCTGGGAGCAATGCAGAGGTGGCCTAAGTCAATGAAAAGGTGGCCTAGTGGACCTTATACAATCATATATATCACAGCTGAGGGATGCTGAATTTAGGAAACTCGTAATATTATAAAGTAACTGCTGGTCACCTTGCCTCCACAGAGAGATATTATCTTTGTCACCATGGAATCTAAGTAAATTTTTCCTGGGAAGAGATGATCTTTATTCTGGCAATCTAGGAATATATTTGAGGAGGGAGAAATTCTCTAAATCTCTAAATTCTCTAAATCTGAGTAAATTTTCTGCGAGTACTTAGGCATGAAGAAATGTAAGATATTCCTTGCAACTTTTTTCCATCTCCCAACCATGGGATTTCTTGAACATAGATTTTAATGCAAGTAAAGAAATTAGCATTAGGAGAATTGAAAAAAAAGTATTCCTTCAAATGGGGACAATAAATTTAAAGTTCTTGAGTCATAATAGATAATATAATTAAGAAAAATAAGGTATCATATTTAACAAAATGGAGTAAATAAAGAATAGAGTGGTAGAAAGTTAATTCAAAAGAATAGAAATGGGCTAAATTATATAGAATTTAATTTGAACCTCATGATGACTCTATGTCAGAAACATATGGGGTAGAAAATTTCATTTTTATTGTAATAACCTGGATGCCACATGGCTGTAAAATTTGAAGGAGCTCCAAGAGATGAGTATGATAGAAAACTGAAGTGATCGTTGCAGTTAATACCTTAGGTAGGTTAGATACATAATTTGAAAGCAGAGTTGATAGTTTTATATATGAATATAAGAAAATTATAGAGGAAGATCATCAGGGGGAGAGAGGAGATGACAGAGAGGTTTGGGAAATGAAATTGATCAAAATACAATTATGTGCATGTACAAATATGTAACAATGAATTCTACCATTAAATATAATTATAGTGTACCAATTAAAAGGATGAAAAAAGAAAACAATAACAATAAAATAGTATTTTGGACTGTTTGGTATGTTGACTTGCCAGTATTACCATATATGAAATTGGGGAGTGAATTAAGAAGACTATTAGGAAAAAAGGTACATGTATATTATTTAAATTAAGATCCATTTGAAGTTGAATAGGGACAGTATTTAATAACTCTGCTTAGACAATAAGTGTAAACAAAGACTTTCCTGGGGAGACTGGGGTACTTGTTACCAGTTTCAAATACTGGAGATGTTCATTAGATATTCAATTGTGGAGGTCAAGTTAGAAGTTGAATAATAGAGTCTAGTGATTTGTGGGGAGGTTAATGGAGATTAAGTTTTGGAAGTCATCAGAGAATAGTGTGTAAAACCATGAGAACTGATTTTATAACATATAAAGTAGATAAAAAAAGACATTAAATAAAAAGCTCTGGATAAGCCCAGCTTTTAGAATTTGAGAAGAGAAAGTGGTACCATAAAGCATACTAACTCTATTAGGCAAAGAAAGTGGAAGACTAAATTACATTGAAACAGAATTTTGTTTTACTGTTGTATCTCAGTCTTATAAAAACATTTGGAACATAGTAGGCACTCAACAAATATTTAGTGTATTAAATATTTTATGCAAAATCTGTTAAAGATGAATTATTTAATTTGGTAATAATCATAAAATGGGTGAAACATCCATGAACCCCGTTTTATAGTGTTATAAATTATAAATTTTATAGCCAGACATGATAATACTATTTACTTAAATATTTACTTAAATATGCACTAGGTATACAGCAAATAAAAAAGTAAATCTTTACTATCACATGTCATGTTCATGTTAAGGCCAGCAAAACCAAAACAAATAAGCTCATTTAATTGGCTGTTTCAGATCCCAACATAACATAAGAAAATATATTTCTTTAATATTTCTTTTTTTTAATATAACTTATTCTACTTAAGTATACATGATAGCAGAATGCATATTGGTTGATTGTATACAGATGGAGCAAAACTTTTCATTTCTCTGGTTGTACATGATGTAGAATCGCATCATATATGAAGTCATACATGAAGCTAGGGTTATGATGTCCATCTCATTTCACCATCTTTACTGCCCTTATGACCTCTCTGCCCTCCCTCCCCTTTGACCAAAATTTCTCTATTCTTCCCATGTTCCCTCCCTTATTATGAATCAGCATCCACTTATCAGAGAGAACATTTGGCATTTAGTTTTTTGAGAATGGCTTGCTTCACTTAGCATGATATTCTCCAAGTTCATCCATTTACCTGCAAATGCCATAATTTTATTCTCTTTTACTGCTGAGTAATATTCCATTATGTATATATACCACAGTTTCTTTATCCATTCTTATATCAAAGGGCATCTAGGTTGCTTTCACAGTTGAACAATTGTGAATTGTGTGGCTATAAACACTGAAGTGTCTGCATTACTACAGTATGCTGTTTTTAAAAATTTAGGGTATAGACTGAAGAGTGGGATAGCTGGGTCAAATGGTGGTTCTATTCCAAATTTTCTAAGGAATCTTTATACTGCTTTCCAGATTGGCTGCACCAATATTCAGTCCCACCAGCAGTGTATGAGTATGCCCCCCCTCACATCCTCACTAACAATTATTATTGTTTGTGTTCTTCATAACTGCCATTCAGACTGGAGTGAGATGAAATCTTAGAGTAGTTTTGATTTGCATTTCTGTAATTGCTAGAGATGTTGAACATTTGCTCATATGTCTGTTGATCGATTGTATATCTTCTTCTGAGAAGTGTCTATTCAGCTCCTTAGCCCATTTATTGATTGAGTTGTTTGTTTTGGTGTTAAGTTTTTTGAGTATTTGCTATATCCTAGAGATTAGCCCTCTATCTGATGTGTGTGTGGCAAAAGTTTGCTCCCAGAATATAGGTTCTCTGTTCACTTCATTGATTGTTTCTTTTGCTGAGAAGAAGCTATTCAGTTTGAACCGATCCCATTTATTGATTCTTGATTTTACTTCTTGTGCTATAGGAGTCTTGTTAAGGAAGTAAAGTTCTAATCTGACATGATGAAGATTTGGGTCTATGTTTTCTTCTACTAGGCATAGGGTCTTTGGTCTAATTTCCATGTCCTTGATCCACCTTGAGTTGAATTTTGTGCATGGTGAGCGATAGGGATTTAGTTTCATTTTGCTGCATATGGATTTCCAGTTTTCCCAGCACCATTTGTTAAAAAGGCTATCTTTTCTCCAATGTATGTGTTTGGCACCTTTGTCTAGTATAAGATAACTGTATTTATGTGAGTTTGTCTCTGTATCTTCTATTCTGTACCATTGGTAAACATGTCTATTTTGGTGCCAGTACCATGCAGTTTTTGTTACTATTGCTTTGTACTATAGTTTAAGGTCTGGTATTGTGATGCCTCCTGCTTCACTCTTCTTGTTGAGGATTGCTTTGGCTATTCTGGGTCTCTTATTCTTCCAAATAAATTTTATGACTGCTTTTTCTATTTCTATAAGGAATGACATTGGGATTTTAATTGAAATTGCATTGAATCTATATAATACTTTGGGTAGTATGGCCATTTTGACAATATTGATTCTGCTTATCAAAGAGCATGGGAGATTTTTCCATCTTCTAAAGTCTTGCTCAATTTATTTTAGTGTCTTATAGTTTTCATGGTAGAGGTCTTTCACCTCTTTTGTTAAATTGATTCCCAAGTTTTTTTTTTTTTTTTTTTTTTTGAGGCTATTGTGAATGGGGTAGTTTTTCTAATTTCACTTTCAGAGGATTCATCAGTGATATATAGAAATGCAATTGATTTATGGGTGTTGATTTTATATCCTGCTACTTTGCTGAATTCATTTATTCTAGCAGTTTTCTGGTGGAATTTTTCAGATCCTCTAAGTATATAATCATGTCATTGGCAAATAATCATAGTCTGAGTTTTTCTTTTCCTATTCCTATCTCCTTAATTTTTTTTTTTCTTTTGGTACCAGAGATTCAATTCAGGGTACTCTACCACTGAGCCACATCCCCAACCCTATTTTGTGTTTTATGTAGCAACAGAGTCTCACTGAGTTGCTTAGCACCTCACCATTGCTGAGGCTGGCACTGAACTCACGATTCTTCTGTCTCAGCCTCACAAACTGCTGGGATTACAGGCATGCACCACCATGCCAGCTCCTTTAAACTTTTTGTCTAATTGCTCTGGCTAGATTTTCAAGGACAATGTTGAATAACAGTGGTGAAAGAGGGCATCTCTGACTTGTTCCAGTTTTGAGAGGGAATACTTCCAATTTTTTCCCATTTCAGATGATGTTTGCCTTGGGTTTATCATAGATAGCTTTCACAAAGTTGAGGTATGTTCCTACTATCCCTAGTTTTTTAGTGTTTTGAACATAAAAGGGTGCTGTTTTTTGTCAAATGCTTTCTCTGCATGAATTGATGAAATTGTATGACTCTTATCTTTAAGTCTATTGATGTAATGTATTATGTTAATTGATTTCCGTATATTGAACCAACCTGGCATTCCTGGAATGAACCCCACTTGATCATGCTGCACTATTTTTTACATTTTTTATGCAATTTGCCATAATTTTATTGATAATTTTTGCATCTATATTCATCAGGGATATTGGTATGAAATTTTCTTTCTTTGATGTGTATAGGTCTGGCTTTGGTATCAGGGTGATACTGGCCTCATAGAATGAGTTTGGAAAGGTTCCCTCCTTTTCTATTTCATGAAATTGTTTGAGGAGTATTGTTATTAGTTCTTCTTTGTAGGTCTTGTAGAACTTGGCTGAGAATCCATCTGGTCCTGGGCTTTTCTTGGTTGGTAGGCTTTTGATGGCATCTTCTATTTCCTTGCTTGAAATTTATTTTTTTAAGTTGTGTATGACCTCCTGGTTCGGTTTGGGTAGGTCCTATGCTTCTAGAAATTTGTCATTTTCTTCAGGGTTTTCTATTTTATTGGAGTATAAATTTTCAAAATAGTTTCTAATTATCCTCTGTATTTCAGTAGTGTCTGTTGTGATATTTCCTTTTTCATCATGAATTTTAGTAATTTGAGTTTTCTTCCTCCTTTTTGTTAGGGTGGCTAAGGGTTTGTCAATTTTGTTTATTTTTTCAAAGAACAATGTTTTTTGTCAATTTTTTGAATTTCATTTTTTTTTCAATTTCATTGATTTCAGCCCTGATTTTAATTATTTCCTGTCTTCTACTTCTTTTGGTGTTGGTTTCTTCTTCTTTTTCTAGGGCTTTGAGATGTAGGGTTAAGTCATTTATTTGTTGACTTTTACTTCTTTTAATGAATGAGTTTAATGCAATGAACTTTCCTCTTAGCACTACCTTCATGGCATCCCAGAGATTTTGATATGTTGTATTGGAGTTTTCATTTACCTCTAAGAATTTTTTTTATCTCTTCCCAGATGTCTTCTGTTATCTATGCATCATTCAGTAGTGTATTATTTAGTCTCCAGATGTTGGAGTAGTTTCTATTTTTTAATCTGTCATTGATTTCTAATTTTATTTCATTATTGTCAGATAGGATGCGGGGAAGTATCTCTACTTTTTGGTCTTTTCTAAGAATTGCTTTGTGGCATAACATATGATTTATTTTGGACAAGGATCCATGTGCTGCTGAGAAAAAATTGTATTCACTTGTTGATGGATGGAATACTCTATATATGTCTATTAAGTGTAAAATTATTGATTGTTTTATTGAGTTCTATGGTTTCTTTGTTTAGTTTTTGTTTGGAAGATATATCAGGTGGTGAAAGAGCTGTGTTAAAGTCACCAAGTGTTATTGTGTTATGTTCTATTTGATTCTTGTAGTTGAGAAGGGTTTGATATACATTGTTTGGGGCATAAATATTTATGATTGTTATGTCTCATTGATGTATAATTCCCTTAAGAAGTATGAAATGTCCTTTTTATCTCTTTCAACTAACTTTGGTTTGAACTCCACTTTATCTGATATGAGGATGGAAACTCCTGCTTGTTTACGTAGTCCATGTGAGTGACACATTTTATCCCATCCTTTCACTTTTAGTTGTGCATGTCTTTTTCTGTGAGATGAGTCTCTTGAAGGCAGCATATTGTTGGGTCTTTTTAAAAAAAAATCCAGTCTGTCAGTCTATGTCTTTTAATTGATGCATTTAGACCATTCACATTCAGGGTTATTACTGAAATATGATTTGTAATCCTGGTCATTTTGGTTTATTTTTGGTTTTTACCTTGACTTGGTTTCTCCTTTGCTTGACTTTTTCTTTACTGTAGTCCCTCTCTTTGTATATTTTCATTTTTGGTTATCATATCTTCCTTATGGAATATTTTGCCAAGTATGCTGTCTAGTGCAGGCTTTCTCACTGTAAATTCTTGTAACTTTTGTTTTTCATGGAAGATTTTTATTTCATCATCAAATCTGAAGCTTAATTTTGCTGAATGTAAGATTCTTGGTTGGTATCCATGTTCTTTCAGAGCTTGGTGTATGTTGTTCCATGATCCCCTGGCTTTTAGGGTTTGGGTTGAAAATCTACTGAGATCCAAATTCATCTCCCCCTGTATGTAATCTGATTTCTCTCTCTTGCAGCCTTTAAAATTCTATACTTATTTTGTATGCTGAGCATTTTCATTGTAATGTGCCTTAGTGTAGATCTATTGTAATTTTATTCATTTGGTGTTCTGTAAGCCTCTTGTATTTTCTTTTCCAATTCATTTTTCATGTTTAGAAAATTTTCTGATATTATTTCATTGAAGAGATTGTGCATTCCTTTGGTTTGAAATTCTATACCTTCTTCTACCATGATAAATCTTAGATTTGGTCTTTTGATGCTATCCCATAATTCTTGTATGTTTTATTCATGGTTTCTTACCATCTTCATTGTGTGGTCAACTTTATTTTCAGGATTGTATATTTTGTCTTCATTACCTGAAGTTCTGTCTTCCAGGTGAACTAGTTTGCTGGTGATGCTTTCTATTGAGTTTTTTTTTTTTTTTTTTTGGTTTATTGTTTCTTTCATTTCAAGAATTTTTGATTGTTTTTTTTCACAATCTCTAGCTCTTTCTTAAAGTAATATTTTGCTACCTATATTTGCTCCCTTATCTCTTTATTAATGTGATTCATGGTTGCCTTTATTTGCTCTCTTATCTCTTTGTTGGAGTGATCAATTTTTGCCTGTATTTGCTACCTTAACTCATTCTTTAATTCACAGATCATTTTAATTACATACATTTTGAATTCTTTGACATTTTGTCAACTGTGCTGTCAATGGATTCTATTATTATAGTATCTAGGTTTATTTGAGGCACTTTCTTCCCTTGTTTTTTCATGTTGATTATGTATCTTCCTTTCTTGCAATGCTGATCTGAGGAATTCGGTTTCTATTCTATAATCTTGTAGTGACACTATGGATTAGCTGTATCTCACCTTGGAGTTCACTTCCAGTCCCCACCAGGTGTCCCCAGATGGACACTACTGTCACTAAAGATGGTAGCGGCGATAGTATAGGTAACTCAAGATGGCAGTGGGTGTGGCCCAAGATGGATGCAAACACTTTCAGACATAGGGCTAAATGGGTGGGACTTACAATGGCTTTGGGCTAATTGATCAGACATGCAGCACTTTGGTGGGCTTCTCCCTCCAGGCCCTGTCTGTTGACCCAAGGTAGAGGCTACTACATGGGTAGAACTATGCAGATGGCTGCAGGTACATGATGGATAAAGGAAAGGAGCAACAGCGTGGATCCCCACTCTGTGCAGGGGCAGTCCTGGGCCTTGGCTCTCACACAGACCTGTGAGGGCAGTCCTAGACCTGATCTTGACCTGAACTCCCTCAGGAGTTCCAGGTGGTGGGTCTGATCCTGGGCCTGGGCTCCTGCAGATCAGCAGAGGCTCTGGTAGTGAACTGGAGGTACTTCTGGGCCTCAGCCACAGGGGTTCCTGGAGGCAGTCCTTCACCTGGGTCTGGGTTCCCCTGTGGATCAGTGGATTGAAATCTAGGGCCTGACCTTGCCTGGCCTGCTGTGGACATCCCTGAAAGTGGTCCTAGGCCTTGGCCTTTGCTCCTGCCAGTTAGCAGGGGCTCTGGCACAGAACTCAGGGTGGTCCCAGGCCTCATTTAGGCCTGGTCTCCTGCAGGGGTCCCTAGAGGCAGTCCTTTGCCTGGGTCTGGGTTCCCCTGTGATTGGCAGGTAACAGTCTTGAGTCTTGGGTCTGCCTTTGGCTGGGCTCCCGCAGAGGTCCCTAAAGGTGGTCCTGGGCCTTGACCTGTACTCCTGCTGGTTGGAAGGGGCTCTGGTGCAGACCTGGGGCTTCTTTAATAATTATGAGTAAAATTTATATAAAATATGCTGACTTCTTACATTTTTAATTTGGTGAATTTCAAAATTTTGTTTATCTAACATTATACAAAATCAGGTGCAGATCAAATTCCATCATTTTCCATTTAATTCTCAGTGCCTCTCTGTATGCCTTCCCAGGTCCCCAAGGAGACCATTTTCTGAACTGTACTATTCTAGGTTATTTTGCTTCTTATTTTCATACAAATAGTAGTGTTTAAATAAATACATTTTGAGTCTCACTTATTTTGTTAAGTTTAATGAATTTTTTAAGTGTATTGCTAGTTTTATTCATTTTCTTTAAAAAACTTCCTTTATTAAACTAGTAAATACACCTTTAATTCCAAATTAAATTTTTTAAATTTAATTTAAAAAATTGCATTTTTTAAATGCAATTTTTATTCTAAGTAAAATTTCAAATTATTAAATTTTCTTCTATATCTACAGCAATGATCAAATATTTTTTCTTGTTGTTTTTGTTGTTGTTGTTATTATTATTATTTTGTTACCAGGGATTGAACTCAGGGATACTTGACTAGTGAGCCACATCCCCAGCCCTATTTTTTGTTTTTGAGACTCTGTCTCACTGAGTTGCTTAGTGCCTCACCATTGCTGAGGCTGACTTTGAACTCGCAATTCTCCTTTCTCAGCCTCCCATAGTGCTGGGATTATAGGCATGCAACACCACACCTGGATCCTTCATATTATTAATTGAGTTAATTAAATTTATTTTAAATGTAAAATCAGTTCATTTGTTATCACTCATCCAGTGATATATTTTTCTCTTTGTATGTTACTAGAAACAATTTGCTAATATTATTGTTGAGTTGTGTATCTATGGTAATGAGAAGTTACTCTGTGATTTTATTTTTATATAATATTCTCATCAGATTTTTATGTCAAGCTACATTGGTATTATCAAATGGGTCTGGGATTGTTCCATTCTGCTAGATTTTCTGAGAGTTGTATAAATATCTTCTTTTTTCCTTAAATGCTTAATGAAAGTTACTTGTGAAGACATTTGGCTGGGAGTTTACCTCATACTTTTTAAATTTATGTATTCAATCATGTTTATTGATATAGAACTCTATTTTTATTACTTTTAGTTATATATAATATTAGGATTCATTTTAATATAATTATGCAAGCATGGAATATATTTTTCTCTATTTTAGCCTGTAGTATTTCCCCTTCCCCTCCTTTCTTCCCTTCACCTGTTCTCTCTACTGATTTTTCCACTATTTATTTATAGTTTTCTAACTTAGTAATTTGTACATTTGTTTTGCTTTGGACAAGTTAGTTTTTTGTTTCCTTACAAAAGTTTTGAGTTTGATCTAAATTTTTAAATGTATTGGCATAATATGGCTAATTATATTTCATTATCTTCCCCTTTATTGCTGTAATATCTGTACTGATGTCCCATCTTTCATTGCTGATACTATTGCTTTGTTTTCTTCTTGATTATTCTTGCAAGAGTATTATTAGTTACATGGATCTTAAAAAAACAAAAATCAAATACCTGATTTCTATCCTTGAGGAGACTTAATCATGCTGCAATGATGGTTTCTAGAATCATAAAAAAAGCAACGGAGTAGAGAGTCTGTAATGAGCATGTTAGGTGGAATTCACTGTCCACTTTACAAAACCCATCAAATAATCATGTGCCATGGAAGAGTTTAGAGGTCACACAATTTATCAAAGTGATAAAGGATGCAACTTTATGTGTAGTTCCTGAATCTTGGATGATTCCTGGTGGCTTTCCTCTGAGATCAATGTCAGCTCATAGAAGATTGTACTAAAACAACAACAAAAACAAACAAACAAACAAAAACTTGGCTCACTAATAACTATAGGGAGGTTAGAATTTTAAAGCTAAATTAGACCAGATGTCGATGCTTAGCCATCACAAACTAGATGTGTTCAATTATCTTAAGCAGCAATGGCAGAATGACATTCAAGAACAAAAGAGTGTTATAGAATATTTAGTAGAATACAATATTGCAGAGGCAAAGTATGTCAATAGTCAATAAGAACAATTTTTACTTTGTCCAATCAAACTAAATCAAGAATGAATGCTCATAAGTCTGAGTGCAGTTTCTCTACTAAAACATCATGGTACTTTTTCAGTTTATAGAATTGTTGTAGGATGCAAAGCAAATAGACTCAAATAGAAGTTTAGTACCCAGAAGGAAGGACTCCATGTTGAAATTCTATACAGTACTAATTTTCTAAGTTTCTCAACAGAAGTGAGGAACAACTACTTGAATTATGCTATGTTGATAGGAAGGGAAACTGGGATGCCTAAATATTTTGAAGACTGCTGGTCACAAAGTCCTATTTGATATTTATATCTGGAGACCGTAGGTGGCATTATGATTATTAGTACACAATCCTCCTTAATACTATTAATTTCTGTATGTCTTGAATCAACTATTCTAAATGTTTTAAATACTTGTGTATAGAAAACAAGGTCAGATTTGTTGACTGACCATAAGGGTGAAAAGTGTCTCCCTCTGGGAAATATTGAACATGTTTTCTTGCAGCCATTTTATCCCAGATTATAGTTTTGTACATTTGGATTCCCTCAGCTGTGATGCATTCACTGTTTGTTCAGTATTGACCTGAATTGGCCCACATGAACCCTGACGGGACTTGCAGAGTAGAGAGAACTAATAAAAACACGAAAATAAAAATTCCTATGTCTTAAGTAATAAAATAATCTGTTTCTGATCCAGAAGTTTCATGTCATCTGCTACCATCCATGAACTTGTGGAATGTTGATTTATTTTCTTGAAAGTAAAGAAAATGCCAGGATCATCTTCTTTCTTAGTAATCCCTCATTCAACACCTGCTTTACAGATTTGAGACTTAAAGGAGAATAATGTTAAATTGGTTTCAGACCTGGTGAACCCATAAAGAATCCAATACAGACCCTCTTGATGGTCACTTACATACCAATACGTACGTAATCAAAATGATTTTTTTTTTTTTGGCATATAGTACAACTATCACATTTGGTCCTGGGCCTATGTCATTATATTCTGAAAGTCTAGGTGATACCGTATCTAAAACTACTCTTCCAAGATTTTGATTGTTTAAAAAAATCATGCATTTGGTATAATGGCAAAAACTGATAGCACCTTGAAGAACTAACTGATGGATGATGCAGAAGTGGTAGACTTGCCGTAATTCAATTTAATTCATACATGCATGTCTTATAAAAATCAAGTGGAATCTGGAATATGACAATTGAATACTATCATATCAAGCAAGTAGTTAATTTCAGACACCTTATACCAAGTTGTATATCTATATTAGGGAGAATTAACTGATCTCAGGTACAAAGTACTAGACCATAGACTTATCAAATTTATTTGATTACAATGTCACTAGGATAGAGTCAGAATGAGTTCACATTTATTTAGAAACAATAATAGTATACAGTTGCAGATTTTCCCAGGGCCATATTAAAATCTTCCTCTTTTATAATATATTAATAGATCCATACTCTCTGGATATTCCAGAGACTAATTGAAAACCTCACAGTATATCACTGGTACACTGAACTGATGATATCACAAAAATAATCTTGGAAAACAAAAAATAGCTCATGGAAGACCTTGGTCAAATGTGCTCCAGAGGATAGGAAATGAAGACTTAAATTTCTGCAATGTTATTAAAATGGTAGAAGGAAATGCTCTCGGCTTATTGGCAAATCCTCTCAAAAAGAAAACAAAGTATTTTGTCTGGCTTTCTCACAATGAAGATTTCTTAGATTTATTTCTCCATGTTTATAGTGGTGATTCTAGAAATAACATTTTGGGCATTATCAGATTACATCTTCAAATAACATACTACTTGATGTACAATATGAGGAACATATAACTGTGTAATTCCATTTACTCCTCTCCTGTTCTTTGTTCTCTTGATGCCATGTATTTTATTTCCACTTACACGATAAATTCTATTAATATATAAATTTTCTTTAAAATACTTAGTTCATTTTTTGAACACACAGCAGATTTTTGGTTTCATGACGTTTGCCTTGTGGTGTCACTCCCAAGGATACGCCACAAGGAAGAAGGAACTTAGCCAGTGGTATTAAGGTCACTAACTACTTGATCTTAAAACAAGGAGATTATTCTGGATTATCCAGATGAGTTTAGTATTATTACATGAACCTGTAAAACTAGATGACAGGAAAAGAGGAAGTCAGAATTAGATGCACATGAAAAACTTGACCTTCCGTTGCCAACAGGATTATGGAGGGGTCATGTGGAAAGTATGAGAAGGAAATGAAGTCTGGCAGCACTCAGTGAACTTAGAAGTGCATCTCAAGTAGAACAAATAACTGAGCTCAGGCTAATGCCTTGATTTTAGCCCAGTGAGACTCTCAGCAGAGAATCTGGCCAGTATGATCTATAGATACATGGATATAATATATTTATATTGTTTGAAGTGCTGATGTCTTGTTATACAATAATATAATGGATCAGGAACTTCATAAACTGAGGCAAGAGGAATAACAAGTTTGAGACTTGCCTCAGAAAACTTAGACCTACCTCAAATATTAAAAGGACCAGGGATATAACTTAGAGGTAGCACACACCCCAGTACTACAACCCTACCCCAGCAAAAATCCCAGTAGGTAATTATGTGTATTATATCCTAAATCAAAAGTACATTTAATACACCTAATCTATGGAATATGATACCTTAATGTAGACTACCTTAAGCATTGGTCTATAATTGGGCAAAATCATGTAAAGCACAACCAATTATGTAATAAAGTACTGAACATTTCATGTAATTTATTGAAGACAACTTAGGATGTAGAAACAACATGCAAAAATAAACAAAAACTGAAAACACAGCCCATAAGTCAAACCATCATAAACTGGGATATATATACATATTAATCATAATATAATTAGATATACTACCAATAAAATATACTATAAATGATTATATACATATGCATATATGCAATGCATTCCTAATAACAAATCCCTTTGTTTTTCCTCATCCCTTCTCAGAATAGATGTGGGCTTCCATTTTTTATCACTTCCCATTAATGTAAGGAATTTAACAATTATTAAAGAGCATATCAATTAGGTGTGAAATCTCCCAGATACTGTCAGAAAATGTCTTTATTTCACCTTCTTTTTTGAAGTGTTTTACTGGACATATGATTCTACATTGAATTTTATTTTCTTTCTACAATTTAAAGATATCTTTCTATTGTCTTTTTAAATTTTTTTATTTAGTTAGTTATACATGGCAGTAGAATGAATTTATGCACTTTGATATATCATACCTAGATAAGGTATAATTTCTCATTATTCTGATTGTACATATTGTAGAATCACATTGGTCATGCAGTCATATGCATACATAAGGTAAAAATGTCTGTTTCATTTTACTATCCTTCGTATCCCCCTGTTCCCTTTCCTTCCCTCCCTTCATTTTCTCCCTTCACTGTCTTCTACCTAATCTAAGGTACCTCTATTCTTCCCTAGCCCCCCAACCCCTTATTGTGAATTAGCTTCTGCATATCATAGAAAACATTTGACCTGTGTTTTTTTGGGATTGTCTTATTTCACTTAGCATGATATTCCCCAACTCCATCCATTTACTGGCAAATGATATAATTTTATTCTTCTTTAAAGCTGAATAATAAATATTCCATTGAATATATATCCCACATTTTCTTTATCCATTCATCTATTGAAGGACACCTAGATTGGTTCTATAGTTTAGCTATTGTGAATTGAGCAGCTACAAACATTGATGTGGCTGTGTCACTATAGTATGCTGATTTTAAGTCCTTTGGGTATAAACTGAGGAATGGGAGAACTGGGTCAAATGAGGGTTCCATTTCAAGATTTCTGAGGAATCTCCATATTGCTTTCCATAGTGGTTTGCAGTCCCACCAGCAATGTATGACTATACCTGTTCCCCCACATCCTCAACAACTTTTATTGTTGCTTGTATTCTTCATGATTGCCATTCTGACTGGAGTGAGATGAATTCTTAGAGTAGTTTTGATTTGCATTTCCCTAACTGCTAGAGATGTTGAACATTTTTTCATGTATTTGTTAATAGATTTGTTTTTCTTCTTCTTTGAAATGTCTGTTCAGTTCCTTAGCCCATTTATTGATTGGGTTATCTGTTTTTTTTTTTTTTTAAGTTTTTTGAGTTCTTTATATATCCTGAGGATTAATACTTATCTGAGGTGTATGTGGTAATTTTTTTTCCCAATTTGTAGGCTCTCTCTTCACATTATTGTTTCTTTTGCTGAGAAGAAGCTTTTAGTTTGAATCCATCCCATTTATTGATTCTTGATTTTACTTCTTGTGCTTTAGGGATCTTGCTTCTTTCTTCTTCCCTCCTGAACATCGTGTTCTATGCTACTTCTGTTCTCTCATTCACCATTTGGAATCATATACTGTTTTAGCAAATTTTCTGTTTCTATTGTCTTTTTAAATTGACCTGAGCATCAGCTGTCATTTTTCCATTTGTAGAATATCATTGTTTTTCTTGCTGTTTTTAAGAATTTTCCCATGACTTTGATTAAAAAATAATTTCTATAAAATATACCTACCTGTACTTTTCTTTTTATCTTCTTTGAGATTTACTACATTTCTTGAATTTGTGGTTAGTTTTCCACTAGTCTTTTTTGGAAATTATCATATTTTCACATACTTCCTCTGTCTCTTTCTGTTTCTTTCCTCATCTTTAGGCACACCAATTATACATATGCCAGTCAAGAAATCTTTTTATTCACTTTTATTTTTCTAGTTATCTAGTTTTTTATTAATCCACTAGTTTTTTATTAATCCAGTTTTTTATTGTCCTCCACTTTACTGATCCCTTCTGATTTTGTCATGTTGCTCGCCATATCAAATAAATACTTTCTTTCTGATAAAATATCTGGTTTTTATTTTCTAACTTTTACTTTTTTCTCTGATGATTTCTCTGTAGCAATTCTCCATTTGTTTATGTGTGTTTCTAACCCTTTCCATTGTTATTTAACTTACTTATGCTTTTATTAAAGGTCTTATTTTTAAAAATGAATTTTCTTATGTATATTTATGATATACATAATGATTTGAATCCCAAATCCCACCCCCCCCAAAAAAAAGATGTATTTGGCAATGCAGCAGTATTCAGAGATGAAAACATTGGATTATGAGTGTTCTGACTTCATCAGTGGATCAATCCATTTGGCAGATTAATAGTTTGAATAGACCACTGGGTGGTAACTGCACACAGGTAGGGCATGACTGGAGGAAACTGGTCACTGAGAAAGTGGCCTTGGGGAATATATCTGTCCCCAGCCCATTCTTTACTCTTTGCTCCTGGGTTCCATGAGCTGAGAAGTTTTCCTCTGCCAGGCCCTTCTGCCATGATTTCTCTACTTTGAAGTCAGTGCGCCATGGACTAAGTCTTCTGAAATCATGAGCTAGAACTAATCCTTCCTCTAAATTGTTCTTGTCAGTTATTTTGGTCACAGTGATTCAATGTTGGCTAACACAGAATATAATATGATATTCCAAGATACATACATAGTGAAATGGTTACTGTAGTGAAACAAATGAACATATTCATCATTTCACACAGTTTACTCATTTTTATCTCCTGTGGCAATAGCAGCTATAATCTTACTTATTTAGCAAAAATCTTAAATACAGCACACTATTATTAATTATAGTCCTCATGTCATATATTAGACTCTTCCACTTGTTCATCTTCATATTTTCTATTTTGTATTTTAATTATTAGACTTTCAAGACCATTTCTTGGTCTGCTTCTGTTGAATATTTTCCTTCTTGTCCTTAAGCTATACCTTCTTGCTTTGCTGCCTCTGTTTTTATTATTTTATTCTCAACACTATGAAAAAGCTCAATAGAGACTAAAGTCAATTATTACCCTGGAGAAGGACACATTCCTTCTTTTGTCAGGCTACCGTAAGATAGCTGAATCATGTCATTATTTTTGACCAGGATCTGGTAAAATCAACAGAGAAACAAAACAAAAGAAAATACTGTCTCCATTTATTTTTGAAGGAGTGTAGGCTCCAAGGGTTATGGTTTCTATCATAAATCATGAAAAATTACTATAGACTGCTATATGCTGACTCTGTTAATGTTTTTAAACATACTTGTTCTATCTAGGGCTTGAAGTCTGAGCACTAGGAAGTCTTTGACCTTATACTCTATATAAGAATAAAGGCTTTGGTTTCCTAAAGCACAGTATGGTTCCTTCTATGACACTATTAATGCCTTCACATTTTCTCCTTTCCAGCCTCAACCCTCCTAACCAGTCTTTTAGTCATCAGTCTACCTCTAGTCTGTGGTTTAGCTTCAAACCTTTGGTTTGTTGTGTCTTAAATAAATTTCTTTAAGTTTTTCTTAATAGTAGTAGACTTCAACAGGTGACTACTTTTCACTTGCTATGGCAAGCAGATTTGATCATGTCCCCCATGTACCTTACCTCCTGTTATTCATGCATTTTTGAAATTCCCTCTGATTAAGTATAGACAGGATCTGTTATTTTTCTAACTGGATGTGACAAATATAACAAGATGCATGTGATCACCTAAGAAAACTGGACCCAACTTTAGAATCACTTCCTATTTGTCCTTTCTTTCACCTTTTTTTCTTTCTCTCTTCCATCTCTCCTCCTCAAAGCCACCTGCTATTAATTGTACAGGCACAAGATAATGAAATATTCCACTGGCTGAATGTACCTTAGATGTGGGTTATTTCTGAGTTAAACCTCTGATCATATCTAAGAACTAGGGAAAACCTTAATTGCACTCATTTGTGGACTGCAATTAAGTCAACTGCAGAGGACTTGTATAAGCGATTATGATTTCTGTAACCAGAGAAATCATTAAATTATAAATATTGTCTTAAGTTACTAAATTTGATGTCGATTTTTTGTGCAGCATAGACAGTTTTGGAGGCCTAGTGTGTCATAAGAGTGATCTTCCTTTGTTCTTTTGCCCTACCTCCAGTTTTCTATGTATTACATCTAAACACTTGATGAAGACTTAATTTTAGGGCTAGAGAACACTTGCCTTGTATCTTGGGATCCTCAAGATATAATATTTCCCCCATAGCTTTATTGAGGTAAAATTGAAGTACAATAAAATGCACATATTTGAAGTATGCAATTCGATCAGTTTTGACATGTATGTAACAAATATAATCAATATAAAAAGCATTTCTATTACTTTTCCTAAAATTTGAAATCTTGCCAACTGGGTTTCCTGCATAACTTATTACATTAGAAATCAATCACCTTAAGATATATACAACCCCACTCCTATATGTCAATTATTTCAAAATATATAAAATGCAGCTAAAATTTGATAAAAAATAAACAATCTAATCAAGAAAAAAGCAAAAACACAAAAATTAATACCAATGGAAAGGAGCTATCTAAATCCTACAAATGCTAAAAATATATCAAGTTAATATTATAATTGTATATGAACATATGTGGTAGCTTATATAACATGGTCTATATTCGAGAAGGATCCATGTGCTGCTGAGAAGGGAGTATATTCAGTGATTGATGTAAGAAATATTCTATATATGTCTTTTAAGTCTAAAATATCAGTTGTATTTTTACTTCTATAGCTTCTTTAGTTTTGTTTTGGAGCATCTATCCAGTGGTGACAGAGACATGTTAAAATTACCCAGTATTACTGTGTTGTCTATTTGATTCTTGAAAATGAAAAGGGTTGTTTGATGTGCATAGATACTCCATTGTTTGGGGCATAAATATTTATGATTGTTATGTTTTATTGATGTAAAATTCCCTTAAGCAGTATGAAATATCCTTCTTTGTCCTTTCTGATTAACTTTTTCAAATTTTATTTTTAGTTGTAGATGGACACAATACTTTTATTTACACTGTGCTAAGGGTGAACATAGTGCTCCACACATGTGAGGCAAGCTACCACCAAGCCACAACCCCAGCCCCAAGTTCTAGTTTTTAATTTGAATTAGTTTCTCATTTGATTGACTATTCTTTTAGTGTAGTTCCTCCCTTTTCTGGTTTTCACTTTTTTTTTTTTTCATTTCATCTTCATGGAATATTTTTTTGAGAATGTTCTGTGCTGCATGCTTTCTAGTTTTAAATTCTTTTAACTTTTGTTTTTCATGGAAAATTTTTATTTTGTCTTCAAATCTGAAGCTTAATTCTGCTGGATATAGGATTCTTGGTTGACATCTACTTTCTTTCATAGTTTAAGTTATTTCAGGACATCCTAGCTTTGAGAGTCTGGGTTGAGATATCAACTGTGATCTGAACTGGTTTCCCTCTATACATAATCTGATAATTTTCTCTTTCAGCCTTTAAAATTCTATCCTCATTCTGTATGTTAGGTATTTTCTTTATAATGTGCCTTGGTGGGGGTCTGGTGTAATTTTGTGCATTTGGGGTCATGTAAGCCTCTTGTATTTGATTTTCCATTTCATTCTTTAGATTTGGGAACTTTTCTGATATTATTCCATTGAAACTGTTGTGCATTCCTTTGGTTTGTATCCACACCTTCATCTATGCTGATAAATCTTAAATTTGGTCTTTTCATATTATCTCATATTCCATGAAAATTCTGTTCATGGTTTCTTAACATCTTTTCTCCATGGTCCACTTTCTTTTCAAAATTATATACTTTGTCTTCATTTCTGAGGTTTTGTCTTCCAATTGGTCTAATCTGTTGGTGATACTTTCCATTCAATTTTTAATTTGGTATATTGATCTTTTCCTTTTGAGGATTTCTGCTTGTTTTTTTTTTTTCCTTCTTCAGAATCTCTGCCTCTGAATTAAAGTGTCCTTTAACTTCCTGTATTTTGTCTGATTTTACTTCTTATATTGTTCTTTAACTATATACATTCTAAGCTCCTTCTCTGACATTTCTTCCACTGTGGTGTCAATCAAGATTTAAATTTGATTTTAGTGAGTCATGACAATCAAAACATAGACTATTTAAAAATGTAACAGAATTTTCATTCTCTATGTCATTTCCTTTCTTTGCTGCTAATCCAGCAAAGTTAAAATTAGTACTGGTTTCTACTAGAAAATTTCATATGGTGGAATTTAGTTCATTTAACATTTATGCCACATCTTGAACAGCTGTTACAATAGAAGTTAGTAGCTTTTTGAGCCAATGTATAGTAGTCTAGAGTAATTTTTCATAATTTATGATGGGAACCACCACCTTTGCAACCTTTAACCCCTCACTAATATTCAACAGTTTTCTAGTTTGTAATATTACTTTTTATTTACTAGCTTGGCCTGGGTCAAGGACAATTTTATAGGCTCCAGTTTAACTTCCTACAATTTGATAACATTTATTGCATAAGCTAAATGGAGTTACTCCAACTTTGAAATAGACTATTCTCAATTATGCCTCAAGAAATGAGCACTGGGTGATAAATCCATGGCTCAGTGGACCCACTGTAAGGCCATTTATTACATGGCCATTGTGGGTATTATTCTAACAAAGTATTCATCAGATACCAATGTCAAGTAAGACCTTCTAATGTTCTTTAACATGTCTGAGTATGGCATGCTTCTTCTCCACTGTACTGTCATTTGAGTAAATGGAATAGAAAAGTCTGGTAAAATCATTATGGCTTATATTTTTCATGGTACTGCAAACTTATTCCTCATAAATGCTGAGCAAATTGACAGGAAATAGAAATAGACCATGAGAATATTCTGAAAACAATAACAACCTATCTTATAAGTAGCCAGAAGAAGGTGGGAGACCTGGTTAGGAAAAGCCTCAGAATACAGCATAGTTCCTAGAAAAAAATAATCCAAGGAAATGAGTAATCCCCAAGAGATAGCCTTCATTTGGCAGTAATGGCTTAGTCATAACTGGGAGCAGCCAAGGGAAAATACAGCTTCAGTGTGAATACTGGAGTATAACCAAATGTATGGCAGTTGATGGCCATCACTCAAATACACTCCTCACAGCTTGTCTAAAGGGACATCAGAGTGGCACATGTCCATGGACACTACACAGAGAAAAGGGATTGTCAATGGGGACATGAGTTGCAAGGACAATAATGAAATCACAATTTGAGAATGCTAATACAAATAATGGATATGAAAAAAATTTCAGAGATGTGATTGTTAAATCTTCACACTCGATTGGATATCGGGCTTTTAAAAAGCAGAAAAATTCATGGATAACCCCTCAGAAGTCTGTCCTCCCAAATCACCAATACATCACTGCCTAAAATGACAGAGCTGCTTAATCTAATTTTTGATACAGTTTTTTTTGTGCCAAATATATTAAAGAACTAAAACTAAATATAGTGAAGAACTAGAACTAAATTTATTAAAGAACTAGAAATGCTAAAGACTGCAAGGGACAGTATGTACATATGGTCAGTATAAAAATGTATGCTGGCCTTGTGTTTATGTCTTAGAAAAGTATATTTCAAGGTCCTAATTAGCTGCAGGAAGATTGAGATCTGAGTGTCTATTTCACTTTCGAATCTCTATGAGAGGGGAAAGGAGGGGAGAAAGTCTTTTCAGAACCAGCTTCTAGCCTCTAACATTTTGCTATTCATAGTATAACTTCAAA